>OZ007496.1:182077338-182384838 GCA_963931805.1 Microdon myrmicae
TTATCAGGAGTCTACAAATGTCAAAATGATCTCCCGGGAGAGTGCAAAAAGAATTTCTTTTTTATCTTTTTTATATAATAGAATGATAGGTTATCTAATTTAAACCGTATAAAAAAAAAAACTTTTAATTTATAAGGAGTCTACAAATGTCAAAATGATCTCCGGGGAGAGTGCAAAAAAAATTTTGTCGCCAAGAGAAAATTTTTTTATTTAATAGAATGATATGTTATCTAATTTAAACTGTATAAAAAAAATTGTGCATGCTCCCCACATAATCGTCTGCGTGTTTGGAAGATATAGAAGTCCCGAAACCGTTGATAATAAATATCGGAAATTTGCGGAATAGTATCTTCCTACATTCACGTCGGTTGTTCTCGGTTTCACTCAAGGATTTCGACCAATATCGTAACTGCATTTATGTGTCACCGCAAGTCTTAACACATATTCTAATGTACCTAAAATGCTGTGATTCATGTATTCCTGGAATTTAATTAAACCTTACATGGTTGCAATTTATCGAGATGTTAGATTTCCAATAGTGTTCTTCACGGAGTCTGATCAAGACCTCTGGGAAAACGACCCGCATGAACTTATTCGAATAAATTTCAGCATTTTGGGAATTCTACCGAAAACTTTGAGAATTATGAGGCAGGTTATTACATCACCAAACGCTGATGATAATCAAAGGGATGGAGCATTTCATATGATTGGAACTCTGGCAGTTGTGCTTCTGAAAAACGAAGATACCGTGGTCAAGTGGAATATGCTTACCACATATATATTTCCTGAGTTTCAATCGGACTGGAAATATGCGAACCCGTACGGGTTGGGTCGCTCATTACTCTTGCAAAATAAAACTAACTTCTGCCTTTTATTTAAATAATTTTCTCTTGTAATCGGCGGAAAATAAAATGATAAACACTTTCTATTTTTCCCAACTTACAAACTCCAATATAAACAAACTAAATATTATTGATCTCATCATTAATGAACGTAAGCTAGTAATTTTACCAAATCATATTACATTTAGCAAATACAAATTACAGTCCAAAGTTCAACATCCAAGGTTGTTTCATTTATCCTAATTCTACAGAATTCACTGCGGGTAAATAAAGAAGTTATCTATCGGTCTCAGTATTTCGGTTGAGGACATCATTCGGCTCCTCTTTTAATGAAGTTGCAGGTACTTGGCACGACCCATGCTACCACTTAGATACGCCCCACGTACACCTGAAAGAACCTCAAGAAGAGGACGATGACCCATCGGGCAATAGTCGAGAGGACAAATCCATTGAATCCAAATGTGTGAAATCAGGTTTAACGACAGAGCTAGAAGCTCTCACAGTAAAGCAAGCGGTCAATACCAAAGAAAGATTTTGTCAACAAAGGCACATCCGGTCCTATACCTTCAAGTATTAACCCAAAAATTGAATTGCAGATGAATAAAGCCAAGAACCCCGGGAATTGCGATTTCCACCGCTTCATCTACCTCCGATCCTGGGCACATCTGTCACGTGTTTGGACTTCCTCGCTTCTCGCCGCCTGGACGAAATGCTCTGGGGGCACCCTCGTAACACCGCCTAGGCACATTGCTGCCACGGGGGCACCACTCCAACAGAGTCGGTGTCTAAGCTGGACCTACGGTAACAGGATAAGTGTTACGTGCGGCTTCCGCCATCCCCATCGTTTGTTTAGTTTTAAATATAATAAAATAGTAGATGGTAAGGTGGTGGAAAAACAACCGATCCACATGTTGAATGTACGAACGTACTTTTGTTCGATTGTGGATCGTGTGGAAGCTGGATCCCTTTTCGGAGTGGATGGAGATAGAGAGAGAGAAACGTTTTTTTTTAGTGAGCTTAGCTGTAGAAAAAACAGCAAATTTTGTTCCGTTTTTGTTTTTGAGAAGAAGAAGTAAAAAGGTCGGAGGAAGAAGAAGAAAAGCGCCGGTTGTTCGATGAACAAAGAAAGATTAAAATAAAAAACTGTACAAGTAAAGAAACGAAATTGCAAAAGTAAAAGTTGATTAAATAAAAATTGTACAAGTAAAGAAACGAAATTGCAAAAGTAAAAGTTGATTAAATAAAAATTGTACAAGTCAAGAAACGAAATTGTAAAAGTGAAAGTTGATTAAATAAAAATTGCACAAGTAAAGAAACAAAATTTGAATCTTTCCTGAAACGACGTGCGTTTAACAATTTGTCCGGAGAACATTATCGGAGGTCCCAAGATCTGTAGATCAATTTACCAACTTGGTACACCAGACCGCAGAGAGGATTCATGTTGGGAGCGAATGTGGAAACATCCCCAGAGGAGTTGCTTTAGTTTCGTGGAGAGACCGTAACTCTTCGAGGCGGGAATAATGACGGAAGTACTGGATGCCCCGCGCAGGAATAAAGACAGATAACCAAATTTATATATTAAAATATCTGTGGCGGAAAACGTCACATAAGGGAGTATAGAAGATGAGGAACAGGAAAGATGCCGGCACCCTTCGGGAAATCATGTCATCAGAAAGCTGTCACAGATTTGGACTTCACCGCTTCTCGAAACCTGGACACATCGCTGACACGTGTCTGGAGTTCCTCGCTTCTCGCCGCCTGGACGAAGTGCTCTGGGGGCACCCTCTTAACACCGTCAATTGCACATGGCTGCCACGGGGGCACCACTCCAACAGAGTCGGTGTCTAAGCTGAACTTACGGTAACAGGATAAGGGAGTATAGAAGACGAGGAACAGGAAAGATGCCGGCACCCTTCGGGAAATCATGTCATCAGAAAGCTGTCACGGATTTGGAGTTCACCGCTTCTCGAAACCTGGATGCATCGCTGTCACGCGTCCAGGATTTGTCGCTTCTCGCCACCAGGGCACATTGCTTACACGTGTCTGGAGTTCCTCGCTTCTCGCCGCCTGGACGAAATGCTCTGGGGGCACCCTCGTAACACCGCCCAGGCACATTGCTACCACGGGGGCACCACTCCAACAGAGTCGATGTCTAAGTTGGACTTACGGTAACAGGATAAGGGAGTATAGAAGACGAGGAACAGGAAAGATGCCGGCACCCTTCGGGAAATCATGTCATCAGAAAGCTGTCACGGATTTGGAGTTCACTGCTTCTCGAAACCTGGACGCATCGCTGTTACGCGTCCAGGATTTGTCGCTTCTCGCCACCAGGGCACATCGCTTACACGTGTCTGGAGTTCCTCGCTTCTCACCGCCTGGACGAAATGCTCTGGGGGCACCCTCCTAACACCGTCCATTGCACATGGCTGCCACGGGGGCACCACTCCAACAGAGTCGGTGTCTAAGCTGAACTTACGGTAACAAGATAAGGTAGTATAGAAGATGAGGAACAAGGAAAGATGCCGGCACCATTCGAGAAAGCACATCAACGGAAAATGAATTGTGAACACATGGTCCAGCCACCAGTCGAAGAAGAAAGGGAGCTGGCTTTGGGATTATTTCATCCTGCGGCGCAATGGAACGAAGGCTTCTATTGATCAGCAGAGTAATCTTCCTAATAGTAACCCGGATGCGCAACCTCTCTGGCTCAATCAAGTGCCAGTTGTAATTCAACAGGATATGCCGCAAGGTGTTCAACCACAACACCATCAAAACCTGAACAACTATGCTGTTCCAAAAGGGAATCACACGCAGTCACAGCACCCACAACAACAATCGCAGCAGCAGCATAGACATTGTGATGACAATCATTATGAAGATGATGGTGGTCCACAGACAATGACTGCACCTTATGACCTATCTTCAAATTAGAGTGTCCACGTGACATGTGACATATAAATTAAGATATAAGGTATTTAAGCATTTTTTATCTGGCACGTAATTTATAATCTTATAAGAAACGAAATAAAAATGTGGGAAACATGATTAAAAAAGGTCAAATGCGTTACTCGAACGTATGAATTACCGTGTGTATCCTGAACGAGCCATTTCGAATAAGTTCTTATCTGTTTTTGTTTTTTAATGCATAATTTATCGGTTGTGAATTATGTGATTGCAGAATAATGCAAGCTTTCCAATCAGGCACATCATGTTAACCACTTTATTAGCATAAAAACTATGTTAAGTTGAACTTGATCTTGTAGATTTTTCATTCTCTCAATTCAATCACTCGAGCAGGTAATGTTGTCCACAAATGGGCAGTCATCATTTGTGTGGTCGGTGAACAGACCACGTAAACTGATAAAATTACAAGTTCTAGCAGCAGATGTCAATGTTGATTCAAACCACAACGGTTGCAAGTTTGAAGCGTGCGCATCGGTACAAGTATCTCCTCAAGATTTATGACGGCAATGCTTTGAACATTAGAGTCCATTCAACCGTGAACTTCTAGTGAAATTTGGAATGGAGTGATGCGAATCGGCAAATAACAGTAGTTTGAAGCAGTTTGAAGTTCAAACAATAAGAAACGTAATGGTATTTTGTAAACCATTCGTTTGCATTATCTTAAGCATCGCCACAATCTAGTGGATTTATATCACGCGATTACGCATTACTGCGGACTATTTTTTACAGGGTATAGATGAATTGATTGGGTTATTAGGCATAAGAATAAATGAAGCAATAAACAAAAAACAAAAATCAACCAATTATTGATTTGCCTTTGTCCTTATAGTAAGATTGGTCAAAATACATAATAAACCGAGTAAGCAAATATTTATTTACGTTAAGAATGTGATGTGTGGGGCCCTTGCGGGTTGTAGTTCTGTCAACAAAGGCAGCATTTGCACTAATGGAGCAGCTTGCCATCAAGTTAAGATTCACGCAAATCGAAATCCACTGTTTCACACTTCTTCATGTGATACCTTCGCATCCAATTAGTTCATGACTGCACACTGACTTAGTCATTCCCAGTGTGATTCATCCAGTTCGTCGGCAGATGTACACGGATCGCCCGTTTTTCCAACGGAAATGTTTCAACATTGTTTACCACAAATTTCCTGCGAAGTAATTACAAAAGCATAACTCGGGCCGATTCCATAATCGAATTCCTTGACAATTATGAGGAATTTTCAGTCTTCCTGTACTCTTATTTGCCACCTGTGGTATTGGATGTATGTGATATTCTTTTCACAACGCACAATCCAATGCCGTGGCTTGACTACTTCAAAGAAACTTTTCATTGTCCAGTACCAGCTCTAACAATCTGTAAAGGCTCTGCTCTACGGAATAAATATATTTCAATAAATAATGAAAGCAAAAACAAAACATAGTATCAACATCGTTATGAAGCTCGGTATGTGCCTATGGGGTTCTCATTTAGGATCAAGATGCGCGTGTAGTGCGAATGTGTGCGTTGCAATGTTGACTCTGGTTAAAAGGAACAACGAAGCGCTGCTTCCACTTGTCTAGTGACCAGTGTCAAGTCGAATGCTTGGTAACCGGAACGAGGACGATCCTTGGACAACTAGGCTTGTGTTCTCATATCAAAGACAACACAAATATAGACATCCAGATCAGGTGTGTTTGTGTTCATTTGCTGGCCACACCTGTCGTTTTCATGTTCCTTTTCCATGCCCTCCTGGCTCTTGGTATTGTTTCCTTTCAGTCATTTCTATTCTTTATTTTACGAAAAAGACTGGAAAGAAGATATTCAATGCCCAGGTGCTGCAGACAATAACCGCCAAAGGGTCTTTGACTGCCTGTAGGGATTTTCGTGCGACAATATCTGAGGAATAATTTACGTAATGGGAATTTCCCTATACACACATTGTCTAGTTATGAAGGCAACATAAATATGGAATATATAATTGTATTTTAATGTTTTTTATTTTATTCGCTGGCCGTGAACTTGCGGATCAAATGTAGTAGTGACATTTCAAGAACACCGGCGATGAATAAGCTAGATGACTCTTTGCTGTAATATTGCCCTAAATGATTTTTAAATTCCGTGGAAATATATGGCATTTAGCTTCTACGCTTCCCCAATGACACGATTATTGATAGTTCTATTATATAACAGTTTCGGAAGTCGCTAGAAGTCTTGCACAGAATTGCATAAAAGAGATGTAGAAGCACAAAGCATAATCATGATATTTCACTTTCGTGTAACAAGAGATGGATAATTTGTGTGTGTGCGTATGAAATCACTTTTATGGCATGTACGTCAAAAAGATCATCTGATATGGTTTTTAGCCTCGCATAAGTAGTCAGCCAAACATGACAAGGTTTATAGCTTCCACTTCCGTTCATAAGCGCGTCATTGATGGAAAAAGTGTCGGTGTTAATATTCCTCTATAACAAAGAGATTTTGGAAGAATTAAATTTAAATTTATTTAACATTTCGTTTAAGTAGAAAACTCTGTCGTGTTAATGAACTAATTGAGACCGATTACAGAGTATATTGCCATTAAGGTAGTATGACTGTACATCAAAAATTGGTCGCCGCCTTTAGAAGGTTCACATAGTTAAGTTTAAATTAAATAACACATCATTCTATTAAATAAAAAAAATCTTCTCTGGGCGATAAAATTCTTTTTGCACTCTCCCCGGATATCATTTTGACATTTGTAGACTCCTTATAAATTAAAAGTTTTTTTTTATACGGTTTAAATTAGATAACATATCATTCTATTAAATAAAAAAATCTTCTCCTGGCGACAAAATTCTTTTTGCACTCTCCCCGGATATCATTTTGACATTTGTAGACTCCTTATAAATTAAAAGTTTTTTTTTTATACGGTTTAAATTAGATAACATATCATTCTATTATATAAAAAAGATCTTCTCTGGGCGATAAAATTCTTTTTGCACTCTCCCCGGAGATCATTTTGACATTTGTAGACTCCTTATAAAATAAAAGTTTTTTTTTATACGGTTTAAATTAGATAACATATCATTCTATTAAATAAAAAAATCTTCTCCTGGCGACAAAATTCTTTTTGCACTCTCCCCGGAGATTATTTTGACATTTGTAGACTCCTAATAAATTAAGTTTTTTTTTTATACGGTTTAAATTAGATAACATATCATTCTATTATATAAAAAAGATCTTCTCTGGGCGATAAAATTCTTTTTGCACTCTCCCCGGAGATCATTTTGACATTTGTAGACTCCTTATAAATTAAAAGTTTTTTTTTATACGGTTTAAATTAGATAACATATCATTCTATTAAATAAAAAAATCTTTTCCTGGCGACAAAATTCTTTTTGCACTCTCCCGGGAGATCATTTTGACATTTGTAGACTCCTGATAACACCTATCATACATGTATGTGAACCTGATATAGAATTTCTACCAATATGGTGTTCAGTGCCGAACCATTTGAATGGCACGGGAGTTCCGCATTGCTTTTAACATTCGCGGCCTAAAATGTAATTCTCCTCTGTGTCCACATTTCTCACAAACCAGCAATTTTGCTTTTAGTGAAATTCAGGTAATAATTGATATTTTTGATTTCAATATACCTGGTTACAATTCTGTGCCTCTGTTCCTCCCACATCATGATCTAGCCACATGCATACGAAGTGATACTGCTCTTCAGATTCTGCCACAATATGGACTCTACTCCGATCCAGAATAGAATTTCTCAATTATAAAACGATCAGAAAGCAACATCTAAATAGTACTGTGGAGGTTCTTTAATACATTCTGAAAGGAAAGCCTACCCGACGGCATCCATACATTCTGAACTTTCCTGGTTCATATTCCATGAACCAGTTTATCTCCTATCGGCTCAGCTAGTCTACAATTACCGATAAACAAACGCTGGCCAGGGTATTGTTGACATAGCTGTAGCCGATATTCTTTCCACAGTTCACAATTGTATATCGCGCCTATACCCTTAGGTCCGCGGCAGTTGCGACAATTCCCCGTTATCGGCTATCAACCGAACATGGAATTTGGGCATGGATATGAACATTGTTTAGGTAACCTTACCCATGCCATGCCTATGATGACCCGCCTGAAAACTAGATTAAACATACAGTATCTCACTGTGTTCGATACTTATCCGCACATTAATTCAAACATATAGCCATCCAGCCTGACCCTTTGCCGCCGTCGACGAGGTTTCTGCTGACTTATGTCAACAAAATAATTTTCCTCCTTGTGCACCGGAGCCATACGGCTAGATTAGATATTGCCTACATCGGTATTTCCAAGGAATGTTAGGCAAATACAATGACGACCCCTTTGTAACTTAGGCACATCATGTATATTATTCGTGCCACCATTTGACCTGCGAGATAGCGTTTTTGTTTACTTTGAAACAAAAATCTATTTCGATCCCTGGCATACATCACCAACGATGTACGGGTACATCGCCACAGCCCCCGATGATCGTGCGTTTGTGTAATCAGGTGTCCACCGATGATCGTTTTCAACGAAGGGCATCGTACTTGTCCTATACGGACACATATAGAATCCTCACACACCGATGCAATCCACCACCGTTGAATCTGACGGATATTGATTGCATCGGGGAGTCAGATTGCAACCCCCGTCGCGTACACATACGCTGTCGACCCAAATTTAACATCTCGAAGAGTCGATTTCATCCTTCGTCGAGTGCAAAAAGTCAAAATACCTTCTCCAAGGAGAGAAGTCGAGGTCGTTGCGTTGCCAGAGTCGGGACAATACGATAAGTTATGGGTTCGGTTCATGTGTAAATTCACCTTTTGTGAGAAGTCCGCGCTTGGAAATTCGCATTCATTTGGAAAATAGTGTTTTCCGTTTGTTGTTGTTCGTCGCGTCATTTTGCTCTGAATTTTCCAGTTGACTTAACTTGACTAAAACGCAAATCGGTTGTGACAGTGGCAAAAGAAAAAAACATTGTAACAAAATATCTAGTAGAAAAACAAATCTCTTCTTATTGAAGACTGATTCCCACCTTAATTTGTCCACTTAAATAAAAGGGAAAAAATATAGCTAAATAAATATATCAGTGAACGAAAAGAAAATCAGTGAGTTTTATTTTACATCCTTTGGTGCGAAGCAGTGACATTTTTATCCGTGGTGTGTTGTGACTTCTCTCTCCATCGTTGGAACGTTAGTAAAACAGGTGCCCGTGTCTTGGCACAATACTAACCACCCACAGTACTCTACTCTACTCTATCTACAGGCTCTTTATTCTATTAATAAGGCCAATAAAACTGAAGGTCAAATGATACAACCCTCGCCGATTTAAATAACTAATACAAATTTGTAAATTAATTATCACAGGTACCAGATACAGACGATCTTTCACTATCACCGGATCATCCTGATAAATTCATATTAAACGTTTTTTCGCTTTTCAGCTCGTTAGACTATTGTGCTCTAACTCTTAAATTTGTGATAGATTATAATAATAGTGTTATCGCTGAGGAGATCGGATCGGCTGGTCAGGCGTGGAAGGAGAGTGCACAGGACGGGGAACGATGGCGAAGACGAGTCGGTGAGGTCATGAACTTCCGGGTTCCTACAGGCCAATAAATAGTAGTAGTAGTATAGTATAGTGTTATCGAAAAAGCAGCTGCCCCTTCAGATCTCTGTATTGTGTCAGCTAAATTTACGCTACCCAGGTAACGAAAAAACTCCCAAAAGAACAGCCTGATTCTACGAGAAAGTCAACTGGGAAGGTCTGAACAACTTTTTTGGAAAGCTAAATTGGTTGTTAATTTTCCTCAATATCTATGTTGACGCTGTGGCGGACACATTGACAGGCACGATTCTACTTGGCATTATTATTATTTAATTATTTATTGGCCTGCAGGAACCCGGAAGTTCATGACCTCACCGACTCGACTCCGTCATCATTCCCTGTCCTGTGCACTCTCCTTCCACGCTTGACCATCTGATCCGATCTCCTCAAGGTCAACCCTAACATTGTCCTCTCATCTCCGTCGCGGCCATCCTGCCGGCCTCTTTCCAGTTGGTCTACCGTCAAGAGATCTACGCACGCTCCCATCGTTACCCATTTGCGCCAAATATCCGGTTCATCTTAATCTTCGCGATCTGATTACTCTCACTATTGTAGGTTTGCGGTATAGCTCTTCCAATTCGTGGTTGTGGAGTTTCCTCTATTGTCCTGCTGTGGGGGTTCTGTATACCACATGGAGAACCAACCCACAATGCCAACCAATCTTGACCGCTAACAGCGCTATACTTCTCGCTTGCAACCAAGCCACAGCTAATTTTCCACGAAACGATCACAACGATCAAGACCCTTGATCATACTTGGCTATGCCGCCGAAACCAATTTCTCGCTATACACAACCAACGAATCCAACTCAGCTTATACGGTGAGGATTCGCTGCAACTGAATTCCCTATGCAAGCATAGCAATCCCTTTTAAGTTCCTAGTAATTGGCAGCGAGATTATTTAGCTATGACTCCACCGCCACGACGCGATGAACTTTTTTTTGCCTTTAACCGATCAGTCGAGTCACAACCACCGCCGAGCGCACATCGCCCTTCCATCACCCCGAGTCGAGTAGGAAATCTGCGCCACTGTATTAAGCAAAGGAAAGAAAATAAAAAGAACGAATTCAACCTCGGTAGCGTACACGCGAGCGAGAGTTTTAAAGTAAATTATCGCGACCACGGAAAACTTAATGAACAATATAATACGTCGCCGCAGCCTCGTAACTCAGTTGATAAAGAGAAGTCGGGAATTAGCGGAGATCGATAACTTCCTACGCGGAGGCTAGTGTATTAAGCTACTCATTGTACCCCATATGCCTAAGTGCTACTGACTTGTAAATTGCGGTAATGGCGCAATATTTCGTACTGTGTAAAATATTGAAGAAATAAAGAACATTAACGTGGAAATCATTCAGTGTTTTTCATTCATCTTTTACCTTGTGGTTCCTCCTCCTCGCGGATGACAGTTTCGCAGCAGATCTTCTAGTGGGGGGCTACCAGTGAATAACTACGAGGTATGATCCAATTAATCGGACCTTTAAAATAGATGCAAACAATCTAGACTGACTCAGTGGTGACTGTTCCTTGGCTGTGAGTTCCGAACGAGAAAAGAAAAATAGAGAAAGACACAAAGTGCGAACGAGCTTACCATTACCGGTGCTATTACCTGCAACTATTTGCCGTTCCCCGGACTTCTGTCGGTGGGTGAGAGTGAACCCGTGCCGTACGTCGGCACCTATTCCTGAACCCCACACACTGCTTCCTCGTCATATTTACCGCCAAAGATACCCCTTAAAACTTTATTCTCGAATACGCGGAATTCGCTTTCTTCCCATTTTGTGAGAGCCCATGTTTCGCATCCGTATAGAGCAATCGGAATGATTATGGTTCTATACACACGGAGCTTTATGTTAGATGATAGCAGTTTGGATTTCAGCAGTTTACTGACTGCCAACCAGCGTTGTCGGAGTGTAGTCTTTTGTTAAATTCTTTCGACATTTCGTTACTGGCTGTCAGTATCGTTCCCAGATATTTAAATTCTTTAACTTTTTCAAATATCTTGCCCCTGATGTTTATATGTGTTCCCTGAGGTCCACCTGCCCTCGCCGTAATCATGTATTTTGTTTTGTCTTCATTTATTTCTAGGCCCACCTCTTCTGCCGCTTGCATGATGATTTCACTGTTTTTATCTACAGTTTCTAGATTATCCCCCAAAACGGCGATGTCATTCGCATATGCGAGGGCCTGTGTGACCCTGTTCAGGGATGATCCTGCCATGCCGTCGTCTTGTACCTTTCTGATGCCGTACTCGACCACAAGGTTAAAAAGACACGATGATAGGCCATCTCCCTGTTTTAGTCCCTCCCGGATTTCAAATGGTTGTACTTGGCATGTGAACCTTTATTTATCACAGGGTAGAGTATCAAACCGAAAAGAAATGTGTTATTCGATTCCGGGTACAGAGAGGCCATTCAGGGTAAGGAGCTAAGTTGGCGATTGTATACATCACACAAAATTGAGGAAAACCGGAGAAGATTTAAGAGAGCTAGATATGACTGTAATAAGCATTTTCAAAGCGAAAATTCTTTCATGACTCGACAGTGAGATAAACGATACTACACTGTCCCACAGGTAGTAGAAACTTCTGGGCATTCGTGGAAATCCAAAACTTGGTCTACCCATCCATTCCTTTGTTTACAGTCGATAACAAATAAGTCATCAGCACTATCGAGAAAGCGGATCTATTTGCTGCACATTTTGCAGCTAACTTAACGCTGCCTGATGCCACGTCAATTCCGCCTCAACTTGAGCACAAACAGCACACCATGAGCCACATACACTTTCGAACATGTACGGTTGCCCGAGCGCCCTAGGAGCTGAAGGCAAACAGTTGGTCGGGATGGAATTTCTACATTTTCTATTCCTACATAACACAATCACCAAAGATGCATACCTTTGTAGCGTTTTGTGATGGTAGTAAAGAACGTTATTCGATCCACCCACTACAAAAGTTTAGAACCCAAGACCACGGCCACGTGTATGCGAAGATATTCCAACTCGTTGCAACTTTAATCAATTGGTGGCACATGTCGAAGCTGAGAGAGACATTTTCCAAGGTCTTCGAACCTCATCATCAGTCAGCAGGATATGTACAAATCATTGGATTCCAATCTCAACAAGATAACCCAATTCTCTAAATCCGTGTGGTGTCTCTTTTCATCAAAGACAAATTCCAATGTAGACGCACTCTCTATGAAATGTACTTACACTTGCACCGAAGGCAACAAGTTTTCGTTTCTTGGCTACTTCACTTGGAACGATCATGAATATATTTGGAGTTAAGAGTAATGCCGCAAAATTTTTGGAACGTGCAAAGAAAACTTCATTTCATCATTTCTGTCCACACTTTCCAAAGCGTAAATTGGTTAAGAACAACATCTTAATACTCAGGTGCATCAAAAGTAGCACGGCTTACGCTTCTTTGGGTACACAAAGTAGCTACCAAAAGTCAGCGGGAAATCGGTATATCTTTTCTGTTCTTACCATCAAAGACGTTGCTCAATTGAAGTTGGCGAGTACAGTCTACACGTGTAAGTCCTTCAAATCTCTTCATTCTAAAAATGGTGTGATGTATTCTGCTTATTTATTTGCGATACGTATTATCTTTACTCAACTGAACGTGGTAAATACATCCAACTTCTCTTAATATTTTCTCGTGTTATCCATTATTCAGGTTGGCGTAAGACTAATAACCTTGCCCGGAAAAAAAAATTATTATGGACAAGTTAAAAAGTCTCGGTTAAGGCCCAGACCAGATTCCGGTTGTAGTGCCGATGATCATAATGATCCATCAGTCAACGAGTGCACGCAGTCCAAATAAAATATAAAATAAATAAAACATCGTTCTTCAGTCGAACCACACAACCACGGAATGGAATTACTTATCATGTATTTACTCGTCATTAGAATATTGAGGCATTTAAGACCAATATGTATCGATACCTTGTTTCCCTGTCCCGACTGTGCGGTCTTTATATCAAAAAAACCCGAAAAAGTAAATACTTCTTTTAAAACATTTTTTTCTTTATGACTGTAGTTGCTGATGACAACGGCTGTCTGTGTTTTCTTGATACCATATTTTACTAAGGTTTTATAAGAATAGGTTTTGTGGATTTTGCGACTCTTTTTGGTAACGAAGTACCTTACCGGAATGCGTCACACTCGACTGCTTCCGAATAACATTAATAGACACCAATACTTTGCTTTGAATGAAACGGACGATTGAGTTTCAAATACGACCTGAGAAAAATTCCAATAAAGGAAAGTATTTACAAGACATTACCTGAACCACTTTCTTTAAAATTATCAACCGGAAAATTACTTGAAATTTGATAAATACTGGTGATCCCTAACCACAAGTCATGCCCAGTGCACAAAATGTATTGTACAAAGGTTTCATCTTCTTGGATGTGTAAGTCACACCTAGCCTCAAATATTTCCCATTGTCCAATGAGCTATAAGATCTAATATGTGTAATTACTTTCAAAGGAAACAGAAAGGTCGGTAGTTCACTGGGTTTACTTTCTCGCTCTCCATTCTCAAACTTGGTTTTACATAATGTTTATTTGCTTTGCGTCGTTGGACCCAAATTTTTCCGGTCGTAGCACTTTGTCATGGTCGGACAGTCGTACGAGTATACATGGAATTTTAACTTTTACCTTCAATGAATTGTAGAGTAAATTAATTGTAGTTCCCAGAGGATTACTTTCTACTCGAGGCAAAATTACGAACCTGAATAATTATCATTGGCTCTGTGACTGCGCGAATCAAATTCATTTTACATCAAAAGCCAACGTTGCCATAATTTACCTTTCAAGTTTGGTGCGAGACCTTGGTGAAGGTAATTTATGAGCTTCTGGTGTGTAATAGTGTATGAATCTGTTTCGAAATGTAGATTTATTCAGACGATATAATACCTAAAAAGAT
This sequence comes from Microdon myrmicae, assembly GCA_963931805.1. Lineage (NCBI taxonomy): Eukaryota > Metazoa > Arthropoda > Insecta > Diptera > Syrphidae > Microdon > Microdon myrmicae. Next base: position 182,091,691 of record OZ007496.1, read on the forward strand.
GTTGTGCTGTCCTTTCATTTAATGTGCGAGTAAGAAAATATCTAGTATGTGGACGTCTTGATTGATTCAGGAAATTAACCAAAGTTTTTGAAAACTCTGTAGTTTCGCGTCCAAGTAAAGTCCCAGAAAACTACGTTACAACTGCAAAGCTTAGGAATATCATTCGTTTTGCATTTGACCAATAATTTGATTGCCAATAGCGGAGCTAGTAATCAATTTAATGCACTTTATGTCAATGCTTCGATGTCTATTTTGAAAACTCCCACAGAAACCATTCAGGCGCGATTCTATATTTTTGATAGTGGGGGATAAAATTTAATTAGGACATTTTTGATTTTGATTAAGAATCGATTTTGAACTGCTCAAAAATTCATAAACAATCGGTGAGTTGGTGAAGCAGTTGTTTCATGCGCGTGCTTAACAGTACGTTTTTTAAAGCTGTAGGAAATCAAACAGTAATTTTTTCGGATAATGTTATGGAATCTGAATTTGTTTACATTATGGGGTTACATGGATTTGGATTTTCTAAAACATCGGTTTAAAAAACCGAATAGTGCAACTTGTCAACATTTAAAGTTTCATGTCAATCACAGCGAAGCTCTAGGAGTGAAATCCTTCAGAAATACCCATTTCCCATTCCCAAGTCAAAAGGCCTAGTCTGCCAAGAGCGCCATCTGTCGCTTTTATCAAAAGTTTATTTTTGAAGCCAAAAGCTAATCAATCAACCTTATTGAAATTTCACTTACTTCTTCTAGGGAGAATTGGCTGCATTTTTTTTCATTCTCTTCTAATTTGGGCACTAAAATAAGTTGGTTTGTCGTAAAAGGAATCTTCACGGTGAGGGATAGGTGCGGTTATCGAGTTTAGCAATTTTAGTAAAGAACTAGAAAAGGTTAGAACCAAAGCACTTACATGTAAGACCACGTCCGTGTTTACATTATTATTATTATTTTTTACTGGCCTGTAGGAACACGGAAGTTCATGTCCTCACCGACTCGGCTCCGCCATTGTTCCCTGTCCTATGCGCTCTCCTTCCACGTTCGATCATCCGATCCGATCTCCTCGAGGTCCAATCTAACATTGTCCTCCCATCTCCGTCGCGGCCGTCCTGTCGGTCTCTTACCCGTTAGTTTACCGTCAAGAATTCTATGCACGGTCCTATCATCGCCCATTCGCGCTACGTGTCCGGCCCATATTAATCTTCGCGACTTGATCACTCTCACTATTGTAGGTTTGCGATATAGCTCTTCCAATTCGTGGTTGTGGAGTATCCTCCATTGTCCTGACTCCTCGTCATATTTACCCCAAATATACCCCTTAAAACTTTATTCTCGAATACGCGGAATTTGTTCTCTTCCCGTTTTGTGAGAGCCCATGTTTCGCATCCGTATAGAGCAATCTGCATGATTATGGTTCTATAGACACGGAGCTTTATATTACCTGATAGCAGTTTGGATTTCAGCAGTTTGCTGACTGCGTGCCAACTAGCGTTGCTGGAATGCAGTCTTTTGTTAATTTATGGTTCTATAGACACGGAGCTTTATATTACGTGCTAGCAGTCTGGATTTCAGCAGTTTGCTGGCTGCATGCCAACTAGCGTTGCCGGAATGTTCCGTGTTTACATGATGATGTATTTTCTCGCTATTTCAGCTGTGGATTGCTAATAATTTGCATTTATTCGACCATCTTTTGGGCTGTGTTCTTCACCATAGCTACGTATTCGGGTGTATTTTAGAAATACCGCATGATCATTAAAGAGGTCGATTGTCTCCAAATATTTAGAAATTTGACGATCAACGGGATGTTCTCATCAAGAAGTTTTAAAAATACTCGAGTTTTTAAACACTTTTTTTCATAGCTTATAGTGTGTAGAATAGGCCCCCTGTTGGCGATGCAATCACGCCGACACGAAGAGCAAAGAAAGCACCAGCACTGAGGCTGAGAGGGATGCATTCCTTTTCACGGCATATGTAAGACATACGCTTCAAAATGGATCTCAAAATTAAAGTTATCCTTATAAATGTCAACTCCCTTGTTTCGCTATCAAAGCGTGCGATAGTCTCTGACTGCATAAAGGATAGCCGGGCGGACGTGGTTCTTGTAACCGAAACTAGGTTGCATCCATGTTACCGTCCCACTTTCCCAAACTTTTCAATGATTCGAAGAGATCGAACCCTCACTGGAGGCCCCACCATCAACGGAGGTGGCACCTGTATTCTAGTTAATAGCGAACTTCGCCATGAAGCTATTGACCTCCCACATTTCGAGTCCATAGGGGTCTCCGGGGTTGAGCTGCATCTAGCTAATAATGGAAGAGTGAACATATACTCCGTATACCACTCGAATAAAACCAATAATGGCCCCATTAATCCCGAAGATATCGGCAAATTAATAACGTCCTCGGGGCATACACCCTTCATCATAGGCGGCGATTTCAACTCCAGGCATCCCCACTGGAATAACTCCGTCTCTTGCCCAAACGGCACAAAGTTGTTCCAATGATACACCGAAAACTGTCATGCCCTCAACTTCGAAATAGTCGCACCTACGGTTGCTACCCGAGGCAACTCCACCCTGGACATATTTATTGTGTCCAAAGACTTACATCCCCCAATCACCCACCCCCCCCCCCCCGCAAGTACCTGCGGTTGTATCTAACCACAACGCTGTGACCATGTTCTTTCGCGGCTATCAAGCATCCCGGGCTCATGTCAGATACATACCCGATTATGGGCGCACAAATTGGGACAACTTCAATATTACATTGAACGAAAAGCTCCACCAACTCTCGCTCCCCACTGACAGGAACCTAACGACGGTTGAGATAAATAACGCTGCAACTCGACTTCACGAGATTCTAGTTGAAACTTCTGAGACTCATGTCCCGAAGTACAAACTTGAAAAGACATCAGATTCCCCTTGACGACGTCACTCTTCGTCTCATCCGGGAGCGTAAAAAGCTCTCCAAAATGAGATATCGTCACCGCTTTATGCAAAGGAAGCTATTATTGCGAGCCATTATTCACAATATTGGCACACTAATAAAACAAAGAATCCAAAACAATCGCACCCGACAATTGGAAGACAAACTGAAGGGTATTCAGATGGACCAGAACATTTATAAAAATGTTAAAAAGACATGCGGCACCTCTCGTATCACTGGACCAATCATGCACAACAGTCTTGTTGTCAATAATGATGCCAATTAAGGAAACATCATCGGAGAGACTTTTGAAAATAATCACAAGCTCACTCTCGAGGATGGCGACCCGGAAACTAATGCAATAATTAGTTCAGAGGTTCACTATAAATTAGACAACTTTAACGAGCCAATTGTTGTTTTTAACTCAGCTAACAGTGCATACTTCGACGACACACTTGATAATAGTCACGGCTTCGTCACACCAAATACCCTACAGAACCTAGTTAAATCTCGAAACCCCAAGAAGTCACCCGGTATCGACAACATGTCCTACCACTCGTTGCGAAGGCTTTCTGCTTTATTCTTTATAAAGCTCTCCATTCTGCTCAACCATGCCTACACCATGGGGTACTTTCCCCAAGCTTGGAAGCATGCTGTTATCTGCCCAATAGCAAAAGCTGGGAAACCTAATTATCACCTCTCAAGCTTTCGTCCTATTTCGCTCCTCACCTGCATCAGCAAAATATATGAACAGTTCATATACGAGAAGCTAAATAAATTTATCAGTGCCAGGAAACGAATACTGTTTTCCAATTTGGATTTAGAAGAGCGCACAGCTCACAGCATATTTCAAAACCACGTTTGCGTGCGCATCTTTAATAAGGAATCCACCATTGCGGTGAGCCTGGGCATTGAAAAGGCTTTTGACACAACCTGGATCGAAGGTCTCGTTTTTAAATTACTGAATACTGGCCTCAGTAAAACGCTGTGTAGTATCATCTATCAGTTCGTTCTAAACAGAACCTTCCGAGTTCGAAGCTTTCCCGAACTTTCAACGCCGCTGCAGGCGTACCACAGGGCTCCATTCTAGGCTTATTTAATATCTACACCTCAGATATTCCTCGCCCTGTGGACGGTAGAGTAAACCAGATATACTATGGGGATGACTACTGTACACGTCAAAGCGAAAGCGAAAGCACCCTTCCCAATAACATTCTCCTCTATAATAGAGGAGTCCTGGACCCATCCCGTAGGGTCTACTCCTGACACACTACAAACACGCACGCACAGTAGAAGACAGTACAAGCACATACATACACACACACACACACCGACCAAAGCGCAGATTATCAGACGCCAAAGACGTGATCTGCGTTTACTACCGCACTCAAGACCCACAGGTCTTGTACGATTTCTTTCCCACCACCCCCATCCAAGTAAAGAGAGAACACTTGAACTAACCCTGTCCACACTATCCTTACATACCCCCTCCCCCCTTTCTATTCAGATATCTCGAGACCGAGCCCAACATCCTCACTGATGTGGGTGATTCTGGTTACCGCAAGATGGCCAGAAGCCAGATACAAGATGAAGGACACATCTGTTCTGGTCTCGCCAAAGTCGGCCTCTAGCCACCCATTCTTTTTTTCTTTTTTTGGAAAACAAGGAGTCGTCACAGGAACTCTTCACCTAAAAGGTCTTAACGAGACCACTTTAAAGAGAAACAGATATATTTATAATAAATAGAGATATAGAAATAAGGGAATTTGTATTGTGTTTTCGCTTCGTTTTGATCCGTTTGGTCTGGTTGTCTTCGTTTTCGTTGTTAGGGATTTGTACTGAGCGAGACACCAACGCCCGTTCGTCCAGAGCAGAGTTCGGCTCTGGAGGTACAATCCGCCTCTTTAAAATCATCGTTGGCCGGCCAGTGCCGGATATACAGGCCACTAAGGGAGAGACTGGAGGGATGGGTGCGAACATACAGGGCAAAGTTACTGATTGCTTTCAACCCGGCAAAGGCTAGGACGATCCTTGTCCCTGTTCAATCCAAGTTGATATGCAGTCTCCACGTGACACCCCTGGCTAGTTTGTAGCGGTTCTACGAACCATACAACTCACTACAGGTTGAAGTCTCCTTTCCACCAAGGAACTTTACTCACATTTTTCAGCACACGTGCCCACAGACACGTGTCCCAATAGTCAGTAACCACACCTGAAACAAAAGGTTATAGGACATGCAACGACGTTGAACCCGATATCAGAAAGCAAGGAACTAAACGTTCAAAAGCTCCCAATATCGAGTTCAACGCACCCATACATTGTATTCTACCCCGATTCCAAAAGGCAGTAAAGCATCGCATCTAAGCAAATTCGCCATGCAGGAAAGAGTCGCATGAAAATCACTCACCCATCCTAAGCATCAACGCGATTTTTCCCTTGAAATACCCTTGTCGGTAAATAAACCGAATAACGGATGCATACTCTGGTAGCTAATAGCAATTAGCACCTAAATCCCTTGCATGACCCTAACGCAAAAGGCACACTTGCGCAAACAAGGCATATCGTTTCGCTGGCGTCCAATAGTCATGCAATCATAAACATCTTAACGTAAATCGTTTTGCTTTTATGAGCATTGTTCGGTGGAACAGTCCAGCATCTTTCCGCAGTGACTTTGACCAACGAAACCGTCAAAAGTTACTTTGGCAACCGCCAAGTGGTGAACCAATGCATGCAGCGGCATCCTGTGAAAGGTTGGCGCAAGGCTAATAACCATGCCCGTAAAAATGAATTATTATGGCAAATTTAACAAGCCTTGGATATGGACCGGATACAGGATGACGACCACGGAAACGAAAATGGCTAAACGATTTGAGAATTTTCTTATGGAACGTCCGCTCACTATACAGAGCTCGCGCTGCACAGCAGCTAGCTGATGCCCTGTCCGAATATAAGGCTGACATAACAGCATTATAAGAAATAAGATGGACGGGGCGTGGTGTTATTCAAAGAAACGAGCATGACATTTATTACAGCTGTCATGCAAAACACCATGTATTCGCGTGCGAGGAGAAGAACATAAGCCTCATAAACGTTCACGGACTTACAGACGAGTCCCCTGACGACGAAAAAGAAGAATACTACGAGAACGTCGAACAGGCCCTCAATGCCTGCCCAAGATATAATGTGAAAATCGTTCTTGGTGATTTGAATGCGAAAGAGGTCGGGAGCCGGTTTTCCGGCATTACGCAGGTTCCAATAGTTTGCATGAGAACACTAATGACAATGGACTACGAGTCATCGAACTGGCAGCATCAAAGAACTTGGTCGTTGCGAGTATCAGGTTCGAATCAACATGACTGCCTTACGCAATGAGAATACCAGTAACACATTTGGTCATGCGTTAAGACTCGCTCTCGAAGAGCTCGACGGAGGGAGATTAAGTCCTGGGGCCAGAATGCCGGGCGTAGAACAGAAATGGACACGCCTTAAGAATACTGTCATTAGTACTGCCAACTCCATCTTAGGCAGTAGTCGTAGAGATCGGGGCGACTGGTTTCATGATGAGTGCAAACTAGCGACTGAACGTAAGAATGCTGCATACCGGGCAATGCAGTAGTTTCATAGGACGTCGGTACGCGGGGAAAAATACTAGGTGCTCAGAAGATCTGAAAAAAAGGCTTCACAGACAAAAAAAAAGTGCCTGGGGGAAAAGCCTCGTCTGTGAAATAGAGCAGAGTAGAGCGGAAGTTCTACCAAATAATCCGCAGTATGACGCGGTATACACCACGCTGCACTTACTGGAAGGATTAAGAGGGTAATCTGATCACCGATTCTAAAGACATTCTAGAGCGATGGGAAGTGCATGAATTGCTAAATGGTCAGCTAACAGAAGAATTGGAGGTTCCACCATGCCAAGATCAAGACCAAATCCTGCCGCCACCAAGCATTGAGGAAACATTAAAAGCCATTAGACAGCTAAAATCAAATAAAGCCTCCGGAGCTGATGGCATACCGGCTGAGCTGATCAAACAAGGAGGGACAGCGTTAGATCACGCAATTCATGAGATCTTGGTGCACGTATGAGAGCAAGAGGAGATGCCGGAAGATTGGCGTCGTTGTATAATTTGCCCTATACATAAGAAGGAAGATATCACACAGTGCAACAACTATAGGGGTATAACATTGCTGAGTACCGCCTATAAGATACTCTCCGCTATCCTACAAAACCGGATAGCCCCACAGGCTAAAGTCATCATTGGTCAATATCAGTGTGGCCTCATACCAGGCAAATCAGCGATTGATCAGATATTCACTCTTAGGCAGGCGATGGAAAAATGTCAGGAATTTAAGATTCCATTATATCATCTATTTATAGACTTTAAGGCCGACTTTGTAGGTTGACCATGACCAACGTAACTAGTCAAGTAAAAATAGTGGGATTGTTGTCCAAACCAATAAACATCTTTAATGGACTCCGACAAGGAGACGGTGTGGCCTGCCTCCTCTTCAACCTGGCGTTGGAGAAACCAATCCGTGACTCTGGCGTTACAACTAGGGACTATTGTCCCCAAGTCCACCCAGATACTTGCCTACGCAGATGACATCGACATCATCGGTATATCCGATTCGGCTGTACAGGACTCCTTCACCCAGATCGGACAGGCGCCACAAAAACTGGGACTGCACATTAATGAGGGAAAAACTAAGTACATTATGGCAACTTCTGCGAAAAGGAGACCTAACGTTGGTCAAACTATCGGGGTAGTGGACCACGAATTTGAAGTAGTGCAATCCTTTAACTACCTAGGGTCAATAGTATCAACCGATAACAATATGGAAGAAGAAATACGCGAACGGCTGATCAAATCCAACAAAGCCTACTATGGTATATCAAGGTTCTTTAAAAACCAAAATTTATCCAGAACATTCAACCTACTACTGTACAAGACCATGGTCTTACCAGTACTCATGTATGAGTCCGAGACCTGGGTGCTCAATAAAAGGCACTCTGAACTCTTAGCCGCGTTCGAGAGAAAGGTCTTAAGGAGAATTGTTGGCCCCGTGTGTGAGGGAGGACGATTTGGGAGATCCTAGACGCATGAGTTGTACGCAATCTACCTTGAAGCTAATGTTGTAAGAAAAATGAAGTTCGGTGGACTCCGGTGGGCGGGACACCTAGCTCTAATGAGCGAAGAGTAGCCTGCCCGAAAAGTCCTTTGTGGCAGGATGTATGGAAGGTGACAGCGCGGCAGACCTTGTCTGCGATGGAGGGATGGCGTAGACCAGGACGCCCAGAGCCTGGGGCTGGCATACTGCATGACATCGGCTCCAAATCGGGACCGGTGGTGATATTTGTTAAATAAGGCCAATACCGGATCCCGGTTGTAGTGCCGATGATGATTATGATTAATTTTGTTATTGTAGTTTTAATCGTTTTGTTTTTAAATGTTTACTTGTAAAAAAAGAATCCCATATGTATATTGCGTTAGCAAGATTGTAAAAGAGGAAAACCTCTTATACGAGGGTTGCCTCTTATGTTTCGGGATTTGGCAACCCTAGTGTTGCAATCCGGCAATTGACAGCTCTGTCGTAAAGTTGGACATTTTTGAGCGCTATTTGACATACGAGCGCTATTTGTGTTGTTTACAGTAACTTAAAAGATTCATCTCGGCCCAAAAATGGAATTAAATCGTCAACATTTTCGTGCGATTATTTTTTACAACTTTCGGCGTGGATTAACTCAGCAACAGTGCATGGATGAACTTAATTCAATTTTTGGCGATGAAGCTCCATCAAGGTCCAGTGTTTATCGATGGTATGGTGAATTCAATCGTGGTCGTAGTTCACTCCAAGATGAATTTCGTGAAGGTCGTCCAAAATCAGTTGTTGTTCCGAAAACCATTGATGCTGTGCGCGAACTGATATTGGAAGATCGTCATGTGACCTATCGTGAGATTGAGACAACCTTAGGCGTTAGTGGGACCAGCATACATTCAATATTGCATAAATATTTGACTGTCAAAAAAATTTGTTCGCGTTGGATCCCACACAATTTGTCAATCGCCCAAAAAAAGGCTCATGTCAACTGGTCGAAAGAAATGCTCAAAAAATACGGTCGCGGTGCTTCGAAACACGTCTATGAGGTCGTGACAGGTGATGAATCGTGGATTTACGCGTATGAGCCCGAAAGTAAACAGCAGTCGGCTGTCTGGGTGTTTCAAGATGAGCCAAATCCAACAAAAGTTGTTCGCGCACGAAGCACTTCCAAGCAAATGGTCGCCTGTTTTTTCGGAAAAACTGGACATGTCGCAACCTTACCACTAGAACAACGCAGAACAGTCAATTCTGAGTGGTACACAACCATTTGTTTGCCAGTTGTCTTCCAAGAAATCAGGAAAACCAACCGCCGAAGACGGATCACTCTTCACCACGACAATGCGAGCTCTCACACATCGGCTGCGACAAGTGCATTTTTGAGCACCCAAAACATCGATTTGATGGGTCATCCGCCGTATAGTCCTGACTTGGCACCGAATGACTTCTTTTTATTCCTGTACGTAAAAAACAAACTGAGAGGTCAACGTTTTTCGACACCTGAAGAAGCGGTTGCTGGATTCAGAATGCATGTGTTGGAGATACCTCAATCAGAGTGGCAAAAGTGCTTCGACAATTGGTTCAAACGCATGCAAAAGTGTATAGATCTTCATGGGGAATATTTTGAAAAACAATAAAGTGATTTTCGATGATCAATATTTGTTTTTGTTCTCTAATCCCGAAATATAAAAGGCAACCCTCGTATACTGATTACACTGTAAACAAAATTATAAAAATCATTGTACGTCGAAAGCCATGAAGAGAAACTAGATATTGTATAATTTAGAGTGCTCGCAAAGAGCCAGTAAGGTAACATAAGAACAATTGTTGTAAAATAGGACATGCATTTAGTCCTACATAAAGAAATACGTGTAATTTGATTTTAAAATAAAATAAATGCGGACTTCAAAACAAAAACACAAAAAAAAAAAAACATCTCGATAATTAAACCCGAAAAGAGAATATATTTCACACAGTCATTAAAACCTAACTTTGGAATGATAAAAGATTGTTGTCGAAATGACCAAATATTGCTTGACTCAATGCGAAAACCCGAAGACGACTACGTGCTGTTTTAAAAGTGAAAGGAAAGTGGATAAAGTAATTACTAGTTTTGATTTTTTTATTGCTTAATCTTTTTTATTGTCCTTTGTTGTGACAGCTGAAACATTAAGTTAAGTTTTATTTTGTAATATTTTTATGGAACTGTTTTTTTAATTTCATTTTCCGGTTCATTGGAAAGAAGTCGACATCAAAAATTACATACTGGTTATCCAAGGGGATGTATACCACTACTTAGAATTTTGACTTAAAATGTAGTTTACAGGTGAGTACTTTCTTACACTCTTCTGACACTCCTAGTATACAATATTTAACAATCATCCAATATATCAGAGTTTGTTATAATTGGATGGAGCCGAAAGCCGATTCCCTACTTCTGTGAAGTTGTATCCATTTGAAGTTTATAAAATGAAGCTTAGGAGGTGTGGCATTACAGCTCCTATTTTATTACCAATACGTTCAAGGATATCCTCTTACAATAAAACTTTGCGAACAAAACTTTACATCGAACGCAATTTCAACAAAACAAACTTATATATTTCCATGCCTGCAAGTAAATAGAGAAATACCCGCAAATGGTTTTTGTGTCCTAAATTCTGGATTTAAAAGTTTACTTTCTACAGAATTGAACCATCATTATCATTATTACCTTTTACACCCAAATACTTTTTACACTCTTGAAATAGCGATGGAAGTAATTTTCCGGACATGCCTGAGTAAGCATTATTGGAATATGATGGGTCTGTTCACCTCGGGCGGTTTGAAAGTCAATGTGGAGCCTAGGGAATGTCGCACTTAGCTTTTGCATCATTAATTACCGAAAGAACATTACAGAACCCGGGGCATTCCGTGCAAACCACTCGTTTGCATCTGCTGTAACAATAAATATACATTTATATAAGTCCGTTTACATGGTCTGTATGCTGTTGAGCTACAAGTGACTAACGATCACTTTTAACGGAACATGAGTAATTTTCCAGGAACAAAAAGGACGATGTATCTTAAAATAGTCACATGCATTCCGAGTCATATTCAGTGCAGATTTGATACTTTGTCTTCCTCTAACAACAGGCCTACATCTCTGCAGTTCTGTAACTGAAGTTGGAAAATCAGCAGTTTACTCACGCAGTGAAAATATCTGTCACTTCAATCGCATGTTATAACGTATGCTGTCACCGACTTGGTTTCCTGCGAATAACCTATAGTATGTTACATCTGTGGAATGTATGTCGTAAAAATCCATACCGCTGTTGGAAGGCAAAAAATCAACAAAGGCTGGTAGAGGAGCTGCTATCGATTCATTATTTTCCTCGGTGGAATGGACTACCAAGTATTCGAGAAGGTAACTTTCAATACGATAAAAGGGACACTGGTCAAGGCGTGTAGATGTACCTATTCGATTAATGGAGGAGTTTGATAATATGATCGATTGGTAGAATCATATATACAGGGTGGGCCACACATTTTTGCAAATGGCAACACTTGATTTCTTAAAAATCGTTAGAGGAAGGGGGGTGCGAGTGGCGGGGAATTGTTTATTACGTTGTTGTTGGTATTGTTTATACGAAATCAAGTCTTGCCATTTGCAAACATTTATGGCCCACCCTATATTAAATAATAACCATGAAATGAGGTGAAAGCCACTTCTAGCGCGTGCATACACATATCTTATGAAAAAAAGTGTGTATACTCATCCTTTGATTAAATGTTTTTTTTCTTATTTTTATTATAAATTACTCGTGTGGATTATTAATAAAATAAAAATCATTGACATTCATCATCAACCGGGATCCGGTCTTGGCCATATTTAGCAAGTCTCTCCACCGGTATCCGGTCCATATCCGAGATTTGTTAAATTGTTCATAATAATTCGTTTTTCCATGCAAGGTCATTAGCCTTGAAATTGATTTGCCCTTAATAATAAATACTACGCTGCCTGGCTCGTTAATGTGGTAAAGCGTGGAAATGCGTGGAAGTTGAATTGACATTTTTATGCTTTTGGGGCGGTTTGTTAAAAATTTATTACTGATTACTGTAAAATTGTGATAAGTTGGGGAACGCGACATAAATTTGAATAGACCATTTTTATTTTATTTTAGTATGTCATTGGAAAACCCAACCAACCTTATCATTATTTCAAACTAGAGAAGGTGATAAAGTTCAATGACCGAAGAACGAGTGTGGGTAAAGTATTAGTGTGTAAGTAGTTGTAGTATTGAAGTGTGTAAATTCTGAATAGATGACGATGGCAACAAACGTTAGAACTGTGGGGGTACGAAATCTTGGTACCGGCGTGGGTGCGAGTTCTACCTCGTCCCACTAACACTCCGCTGTTCGACAAGGTTCCGTCAAACCGAATTGTCACTTCACTAAAAGGAAGAGAAACTATTCACCACATCCAGCACTTTGAATAAAACACACGGGGTACTGTTATTTTTTGTAACTATTGTCTTTTATTTGGTGTATACTAAAGGTGGCCAAGTAGACCGTGGAATAATTTATCGTTTGTAAACACAAGTTATTTTCGATTAGGCACAAGCAATTTCTAATATCTAACGAATACAATTTGATAGAACACATTCTTTAAGTGATGTTGAATAACTGATACCAAGCAATAATGTTAACAAAAACCGCACGGAAATAAAGACAACGCTTATAAAAGAAAACTCGGCTCCTGGTTGGAAAACGGCTCTAATATGAACGCGTCCCCGGCGGTACGGAGAGCGGAAGACGAACCGCCCGACCGGCTCGGCCGGGTGATGTTAAACGACTCAATCGAGGGTTGGAATCTGGCTCTTGATTCCCCCTCGATTCGGTGGTGGTGAATATCCTCTCCACTAAGGATATGTATTTACTTACCACCAGAGAAACGTAAAGTCTCTCTTGGTGGAATAGCAAACCAGATCTCGTAATGGAGATCATGGTGGTGTGTGTGTGATCGTTCAGATCTGTGTTGTTTACACGTGCGCGAAGACAATGGAACAACGAAGCAGACAGACGTCTTAACTCGGCACATAGCTGTGATTGCCACGCTATCGTTAGCGTATATGGCGCTGATCATTTTTGTTTTGGTTCCTTTTTAGTGCTGTGTTTTTCGCTACCGCTGCTTATGGGTAGTCTGGTGGAAATACCATACTACTCCTTCCCCAGTAAGTGCGTTATAACCGTGTGAGCTTGTACCGGTCCTTTGTAAGGGTGTGACGTAAAATCCCGGGTTATTATGGGAGCGTGTTTTACTATATTTACACATCACATCGAGGTCACTGAAAGAGCGAATATCCCACTGACAAAGAGCATTATTTGGGGAGGTGGGAGCGAAGATACAGGGCAAAATCGCTGAGTGCTTTCAACCCGGCGAAGGCCAGAGCGATCCTTGTCCTTGTTCAATCTAAGTTGACATGCAGTCTCCACGTGACATCTCTGGAGAGCTAATTTGGCACCCGCCAAGTAGCGAACCATGCAGCGACAGCCTGAGAAAGGCTGGCACAAGGCTAATAACCTTGCCCGGAAAAACAAATTATTATGGACTATTCCACAAGCCTCGGATATGGACCGGGTACACGACAACGACCACGGAAACGAAAAATGGCTAAACGATTTAAGAATTTTCTCATGGAACGTCCGCTCACTATATAGAGCTCGAGCTTCACAGCAGCTAGGCGATGCCCTGTCCGAATATAAGGCTGATATAACAGCATTACAATAAATAAGATGGACGGGGAGTGGTGATATTCAAAGAAACGAGTATGACATTTATTACAGCTGTCATGCAAAACACCATGTGCTTGGGGTAGGCTTTCTAGTCAGGAAAAAACTGAAGCCTGCCATTATCGGTTCTTATACAATAAAAGAACGGCTAAGCACTCTTCGTGTGCGAGGCAAGTTTAAGAACATAAGCCTCATAAACGTTCTCGGACCTACAGAGGAGTCCCCTGATGACGAAAAGGAGGAATACTACAAGAACGTCGAACGGGCCTTCAATGCCTGCCCAAGATACGATGTGAAAATCGTTCTTGGTGTTTTGAATGCAAAAATAGGTCGGGAGCCGGTTTTCAGGCACTACACAGGTTCCCATAGTTTGCATGAGAACACTAATGACAATGGACTACGAGTCATCGAATTGGCAGCATCGAAAAACTTGGTCGTTGCGAGTACCAGGTTTCCGCGTAAAGATATCCACAAAGCCACCTGGGTATCACCTGATGGAGCCACTCCTAACCAAATTGACCACGTGTTGATAGATCGCCGCCACTCCGCGAGCCTGATGATGGTACGAACGTACCAAGGTGCCAACGTCCACTCGGATCATTATCTTGTTGGTATAGTTTTCCTAGCGCGAATTGCCTTACGGAGACGTATTGCATCCCCGCATAAGATTCGGATCAACACGGCTGCCTTACACATTGAGAACACCAGTAACACCTTTGGTCATGCGTTAAGACTCGCCCTTGAAGAGCTCGATGAAGGAAGAGTAAGTCCTGGGGTCATAACGCCGGGCGTAGAAGAGAAATGAACACGCCCTAAGAATACTGTCATTAGTACTGCCAACTCCTTCTTAGGCAATAGTCGTAGAGATCGAAGCGACTGGTTTGATGATGAGTGCAAACAAGCAACTGAACGTAAGAATGCTGCATACCGGCATACCGGACAATGCAGCAGTCTCATAGGACGCGAGGAGAAATACAAAGCGCTCAGAAGATCTGAAAAAAGACTCCACAGACAAAAGAAAAGTGCCTGGGAAAAAAATTTAGTCTGTGGAATAGAGACAAGTAGAGAGCGAGGTCCGCACCAGGCGCGGAAGTTCTACCAAATAATCCACAGTGTGACGCGGTACACACCACGCTGCACTTACTGCAAGGATAAAGAGGGTAATCTGATCACCGATCCTGAAGGCATTCTGGAGCGATGGGAAGTGCACTTCAATGAATCACTAAATGGTCAGCTCACAGAAGAATTGGGGGCTCCACCAATGCAAAATCAAGACCAAATGCTGCCCCCACCAAGCATTGAGGAAACATTAAAAGCCATTAGACAGCCCAAATCAAATAAAGCCCCTGGAGCTGATGGCATACCAGCTGAGCTGATCAAACAAGGAGGGACAGCGTTAGATCACGCAATTCATGAGATCTTGGTGCACGTATGAGAGCAAGAGGAGATGCCGGAAGATTGGCGTCGTGGAATAATTTGCACCATACATAAGAAGGGTGATATCACAGTGTGCAGCAACTATCATCATCATCATCATTCAGCACTACAACCGAGGCTTGTTAAATTTCCCATAATAATTTGTTTTTCCGGGCAAGGTTATTAGCCTTGCGCCAAGTGCAGCAACTATAGGGGTATAAAATTGCTGAGTACCACCTATAAGATACTCTCCACTATCCTACAAGATCGGATAGCCCCGTACGTTAAAGTCATCATTGGTCAATATCAGTGTGGCTTCATCCCAGGTAAATCAGCGATTGATCACATGTTAACCCTTAGGCAGGCGATGGAAAAATGTCTGGAATTTAAGATCTAGGCTTAAGACCGCCTACGACGGCATAGCCAGGGTAGAACTATATAATGCCAACAATTACTTAAAGCTAATTATAGATTAGCAACAAATTTGTATTGGAACAACAGAATTCGAGCTATAAAAACTAATAACCCGAATATGTTCCCACAAATAAATAAAATATTCAGGAGAAATAATCAAAATGAGATTCAGTGTCTCCAAATCCCACGCACTCAGGTAAACAAGCAGCTGCTAACCAACATTGGCATAGATGCAGAGAACGCTATCCTCAATGGTGAGCTCTTCGTGATCGAAGATCCTTTGGAAAAGGTGAACGCTGTGGGAGCTGTCTTTCAGAAAATGTACAAGGTGAATGAAAGCATTCACCGAAATCACGACCTGGAGGATAGAGTTCTACTCAATCACCTGCACCTCCGGAATGAAATTTCACTTTGGCAATCGGAGAATCCGGGTTTTACCGAATTCAGTGAAGATAATCTGTCAATTGACATTAATGTCAATGGTGTAGTGGCTAATAGCCTTCTAATAACAAGGGAAGGAATCCAGAGTATCTTCGACTCATTAAGAAGCAAAAAGTCAGTGGGAATAGATGGAGTACCTAACATCGTACTCAAGAACCTGCCCCCAATGGCAATAGATATATACACGGTCCTGTTTAACAACGCGTTGAATAATGCATATTATCCCGCGCGTTGGAAAACGGCTATCATTCAGCCCATCGCAAAAAAGGGCAAAGACTGCACAAACCCAATGAACATGCGTTCGATAAGTTTACTCCCAAGCATCAGTAAAGCATTTGAAAAAACCATTAACAAAGCTCTGCTAAAATGGGTAGATGACAACAACATTATTCCAAATAACCAGTTTGGCTTTAGGGCGGGTCATGAAACCACACATGCCGCAGCTAAACTGGTCTCCGACATACAATGGAATAAATGTAGGAACCAATGCACAGGGGCCTGTCTGATCGACTTGGAGAAAGCGTTTGATACCGTCTGGATCGAAGGGTTGTATTACAAACTGGTCAGACATGGCATACATAAGCCTTTACTATATGTACTTTACGATATGTTAAAGGACAGGAGGTTCGTGGTCAAAAGTGGTAATGTGACTTCTAATAAAACGTATAATATCAAGAATGGCTTGCAACAGGGCGCGGTACTCTCTCCGATTCTTTTTAACATTTATATTAGCGACTTATTAGAAACACTTCCGCAGGCTATTGCGTACGCAGACGATCTCATA
Source organism: Microdon myrmicae (assembly GCA_963931805.1). NCBI lineage: Eukaryota > Metazoa > Arthropoda > Insecta > Diptera > Syrphidae > Microdon > Microdon myrmicae. The sequence continues at coordinate 182,108,532 of OZ007496.1, forward strand.
ATTTACAGAACAGCTCCGAAAGTTGCGATTATAAATAGGTTAATACAGCGAGACTTCAACAAAGTGCAGCGCTATTGCAATGACTGGAAACTTAAGATCAACTTCCAGAAATGTGAAGCCATCCTATTTAGAACTCCATTATATAAAGCCACGTACGACACAAGGAAAAACTGGCGAAAGCTAGTTATCGTGGGACCGCATGGAGATAAACTGGAAACCAAGAGTTTAGTTAAATACCTGGGCATCTGGCTAGATCAATATCTGTATTTCAACAGACATGTAGAGGCTGCTTTGCTCAAAGCGAGGAAAACTTTTGCTATGACAAGGAGGCTATTTCACAGTAGCCAACTTGACAGCAAGGTAAAAGTCATATGCTACATGTCGCTAATCAGGCCAATGCTCATATATGGTTGCCCAGTATGGTTCAACATAGGTCCAAATTTGATGGAAAAGAGTCGGGTGTTCGAAAGAAAGTGTCTCAGAAGTTGTCTCAGATTATATCGGACACCGGAATCGGACTATAAAAAGTATTACTCAAATGAGACCTTATATAATGAAGCGTACATAAATAGGGTGGATAATTTTATGATTAAATTAATCAGGGGACATATTGCGAGAGCAATAAGCTCGTCCAATGACCTAATTTTCGGGGCCTATTATCCAAACACTTTGTACTATGAGAGCGTGCGTCGCAACGGCTTTGTTCCACCAGAGGCGTTCCTTGACTTGGATATGAAAGGGCTTATACAGGATAGATCCGGAATTCCGCTGATCTATCATGTAAGTAGATCATCTGTAGACGGGCGATTGTGCTACGACCGGGAAGTAGCGCGCACCGAAGAAGAGCTCCTGCGCTTCAGTAGGGCTATCTCCCACAGAGACCGGGACGATAGTATTAGACAGCGTCAACAGTTTTGGTGGTTGAATGGCATGTAAAGACCTGGATACCAAAGTCGGTATAGAATCATAGTATCATCAGCTAGCTTACATAGACTTAGCTTTTCTAGAATTAGTTAGGTTAAGTGCTTTTAAATAAAAAAAAAAAAAAAAAATATATATATATATATATTAGGTAAGTTAAATTTTAAGAACAAAAAACAAAAAAATTGACAAAGTTTTTCAAATTTTTCTTTGTATTTCAACTAATTATCAGTACTGCCACAAAGTTCTGTCGCCGAAAGGCAAATTATACAAATGTTAAGTAATGTTTAGCTTAGAGCGTCTGCGAAGGACCAGTAAGTTATTATATAAGATATTTAAGCTAGAATTTAAGCATTTTTTGTCTAGCCTTTAATTTAGAAATTAAGAATATAAAAAGAAAAATAAAAAATGTTTTAAAAATGAAAATGAAAAAAACTAGATAATGCCATGAGAGAGTTCGACATTCCAAACAAATTGATACGACTTTGTAGGTTGACCACGACCAACGTAACTAGCCAAGTAAAAATAGCGGGATTGCTGTCCAAACCAATAAACATCGTTAATGGACTCCGACGAGGGGGCGGTCTGGCCTACCTCCTCTTCAACCTGGCGTTGGACAAACCAATCCGTGAGTCTGGCGTTACAACTAGTAACGACTATTGTCACTAAGGCCAGCCATATACTTCCCTACGTAGATGACATCGACATCATTGGTAGATCCAATTCGGCTGTACAGGTCTACTTCACCCAGATCGACCAGGCGGCACAAAAACTTGGACTGCATATTAATGAGGGAAAAACTAAGTACATGGTGACAACTCCTCCGGAGAGAAGACCTAACGTTGGTTAAACTATCAGGGTAGCGGAGGACGAATTTGAAGTGGTGCAATCCTTTAACTACCTTGGGTGAATAGTATCAGCCGATAACAATATGGACCTATTCTGGTCTATCATCATTATCATCACCATCGGCACTACAACCGGGAACCGGTCTTGGCCTTATTTAGCAAGTCCTGAGGCTTGTTAAATTTTCCATAATGATTTGTTTTTTCCGGGCAAGGTCATTAGTGTAGCGCCAGATTCTGGTCTATCAAGGCTCTTTAAATCCCGAAATGTATCCAGAACATCCAAGCTACTACTGTACAAGACCATGGTCTTACCAGTGCTTATATGTGGATCCGAGACCTGCGTGTTCAATAAAAGGCACTCTGAACTCTTAGCCGCGTTCGAGAGGAAGGTCTTAAGGAGAATTGTTGATCCCGTATGTGATGGCGAGACGATTCCGGAGACGCTACAATCATGAGTTGTACGCGATCTACATTGAAGCTAATGTTGTAAAGAAATGAAGCTCGGTACACTCCGGTGGGCGGGACACCTAGCTCGAATGAGAGAAGAGTAGCCTGCCCGAAAAGTCATTTGTGGCAGGATGTATGAAAGGAGACAGCGCGGCAGACCTTGTCTGCGATGGAGGGATGGCGGGGACCAGAACGCCCAGAGCCTGAGAGTGGCACACTGGATGACATCGTCTCGAAATCGGGACCGGTGGAGAGACTTGCTACATAAAGCCAAGACCCGATCCCGGTTATAGTGCCGATGATGATGATGATGTATTGCAGTGACTACCGGCGTATTTGCAAGGGAGCGCGGCGCAGTTTCCAAACGTGGTAGCAACGTTTGCGTTTATTTGATCAATTTTTACTATGCTTGGACTGTGAAGGGGTTTGCTAGACAGTCGGCGTTTGACGACAATGCATCCGTTTTTTTGTGTTGATTATCATCATCATCGACACTACAGCCGGAATCCAGTCTTGACCTTATTTAACAAGTCTCGAGGCTTGTTAAATTTTCCATAATAATTCATTTTTACGGGCAAGGTTATTAGCCTTTGTGTTAATTATCATCATCATCATCGGCACTACAACCGGGAGACGGTCTTGGCCTTATTTAGCAAGTCCTGAGGCTTGTTAAATTTTCCATAATGATTTATTTTGTCTGGGCAAGGTCATTAGTCTTGCGCCAGGGGCTCCCCGACGGGGAATCGAACCCCGGTCTCCCGGGTGACAGGCGGGTATACTAACCACTATGCTACCGAGGAGGAGTGTTAATTATGCTTACCCAAATTTTGCATCTTTGGGAAATGTTGGTTTGTGGCTGATATGTCATGGGGTACGAGGGAAGCTCCCATTTTCGGGACAAAAGCTTTTGATTGTTTACCAAGCTTGTCTTGTAAGAGAACCGTAGAGTAATTCCCAATTATTCAATAAAACACTAAATGGACAAGTGATTATTGCAATTTTTGTCTTTTTATAATACGCATATAAAAATCTATTGTTTAATGCCCTTAAATACTCAAATACGTTTTTGAACGTTTTTAGGGTAAACAAAGACTCACTCCGTGATGCAAGTTATTTGTGCGTGTTACTCCACTGACAACGTTCTCTTTCTATGGAGTCTGTTTAGTAACTGCTCGAAATTTCTCACGGCAGTTCGATGAAGAGATTGACTGGCATTGGGAGAATAAAAAATTCCGTTATGATGGTTTATAGTAAGATATTTAATATCATATTGAATAAAATGAAAACCATTAAATCCCAAGTGTTAATCTCTTGACGAAGTTCTGAGTTCTAATAAAGGTTTCCACCTCCCACCTTCTCGGGTCCAATGTTCTTCCAATTGGTAGTAATTCTTTAATTGAATTCACCCCGTGATGCCTTACACATGCTGAGGTCTTCTATTAAACTGCTAGCATGGGAATCATCAAGGATTGTGGATGGTTTATTCTTATTCATGGACTTCTTCCTCGGAAATGCGACACCTTGTTATAGAACTAACATTTCCTGGGTGAATGCAACGATTACAGCCGCAATCTTAATTGAAACCCTCCTCATTTGATATTCGCGATGTAGAGTACTATAGTACATGGGGCTGCTCTTTTTGCATAATTAGCTGGAGAACAAGTCAAGACTTCACTTAGTTTACATAATTCCCGGTGAGAAATGTTGAAATACATTCTCATAGCGGCTAACGACCCTTCGAGCTTGGTCCGCCTTACAAGGAGCAATGTAAACAAGTGGTCGCTGGTGCTTTCTTAATGCGATTTTATGCTTCAGATTTCACTCTAACTCTGCATAAATAGTCGATAAATGTTGAATTCGTAACAACTCGTATGATACGAGATATTTCACAACAGAAGTAGCAGGTCACAAGTAAGCAACTTGTGGACTTGGGCCATTGGCAAGTCATTGATGTATGTTTCCGCTCTGATGAAACCAATTTGCCTGATACCAACTCTCGATATTGACGATTGCAATCGATTTATGTGGATCGATTCTTTAGTTTGGCTTGAGTGCTATTTAATTTCCCTTTTCAAATGCGATCAAATGAATGTCATGCTGGTAATTGGTTAAGTTATGGACAGGGTGGTTGCCTTGAAGCTTCTCCTATGTCTTACCGCTTCGCGTTATAAATATTCCCCGTATATCAAATGTGCCATACCCTGTAGTCCTGGCGATATCTCACGGCTACTGCATTAAGGAGGGTGTGTCCCGGTTTCAATGTGTACTCCAACAAGAACAGGGAAACCCCTACCTATGAAAGGAAATACGACCTGGTATGTATAGTGCCCGAACCGAATACCGAGCAGAGCAAGTTTGGATAGTTGTGGCCGATGGGCTTATTTGTAAATAAGAAAATAATTAGGCAAGTTTATGGGTCAAGCTTGGAAAATTATGGACAAGAATGACAGAGAAGTGAATTGCTATAGTGGAGTTTACGTGAAGGGAAATTTGAGAGATGTGGAATGTGTATTGCCTGTTGAAGGGGCTTTCAATGGGGTTCCATCAAGCTACGCATAATATTATTAACAGGGTGGAGCTATGATAAGCATTTGAGCTGCAGGTGAGCGTTGGAAACTTAATATATCCACCACACACATATTATACTTAGTTGTCAGCATAAGAATAAATATTTTGGTCTCGAGGGAAGAGGAAATCCCTGTAATTGATAGCGAATTGCGTGATGTGAAGTTTATGGTTGGGCTTGGAATCTAATTAAGGAAGTGATATTGTAAGTTTATTAGAAAACTCTTACAATATTAGTCACCAGAAGGATAAGGTATCGGTAACAGCGAATATTCATTAAGTTCATTTGTGTAGAGTTCGCTGAAGTTGAAAATCGTGTACATACTGACATAAGAATGTAAATATTTGTACAATAGAATATACTAGTCGGAATTTAACAATATGTCGCATCGCATAATTTGCTTTTAAACAAAAACCAAGCGATAAGAACGCAAACGATGCTCTTATGCCAATACGTGTCGTGAATTTGTATCGGCTTGTAGGCCAACCATGCAGCCACGTGAATATGGTACTGAGTATATTCTCGGCTGAATAAATAGGAAAACAGTCGAGTCCCTGGAGAAGAATGAACAATAGCGGTATGTCTTGTTAGAAAGGGCGTATAAATCGAAAACACTATAACTTTGACGTTTTCTATCTGACAGCTGTCATAAAACACGAGTTTGAAACATCAGTCTTAGGAGTTTTTAGCTATGGAATAGTACTGCACTGTAAATAAGCGATCTACGCCAATCGCGTGACAGGCGGGGATACTAACCACTATACTATCGAGGAGCCCCCCATTAATCTATACGAGGGTTTCCTCTTATGTTTCGGGATTTGGCAACCCTAGCGTTGCAATCCGGCAATTGACAGCTCTGTCGTAAAGTTGGACATTTTTGAGGTTATACGCACTCAGAACGTTTTGACATACGAGCGCCATTTGTGTTGTTTACAGCAACTTCATCTCGGCCCAAAAATGGAATTAAATCGTCAACATTTTCGTGCGATTATTTTTTACAACTTTCGGCGTGGATTAACTCAGCAACAGTGCATGGATGAACTTAATTCAATTTTTGGCGATGAAGCTCCATCAAGGACCAGTGTTTATCGATGGTATGGTGAATTTAATCGTGGTCGTAGTTCACTCCAAGATGAATTTCGTGAAGGTCGTCCAAAATCAGTTGTTGTTCCGAAAACCATTGATGCTGTGCGCGAACTGATATTGGAAGATCGTCATGTGACCTATCGTGAGATTGAGACAACCATAGGCGTTAGTGGGACCAGCATACATTCAATATTGCATAAACATTTGACTGTCAAAAAAATTTGTTCGCGTCGGATCCCACACAATTTGTCAATCGCCCAAAAAAAGGCTCGTGTCAATTGGTCGAAAGAAATGCTCAAAAAATACGGTCGCGGTGCTTCGAAACACGTCTATGAGATCATGACAGGTGATGAATCGTGGATTTACGCGTATGAGCCCGAAAGTAAACAGCAGTCGACTGTCTGGGTGTTTCAAGATGAGCCAAATCCAACAAAAGTTGTTAGCGCACGAAGCACTTCCAAGCAAATGGTCGCCTGTTTTTTCGGAGAAACTGGACATATCGCAACCGCCCCACTAGAACAACGCAGAACAGTCAATTCTGAGCGGTACACAACCATTTGTTTGCCAGTTGTCTTCCAAGAAATCAGGAAAACCAACCGCCGAAGACGGATCACTTCACCACGACAATGCGAGCTCTCACACATCGGCTGCGACAACTGCGTTTTTGAGCACCCAAAACATCGATTTGATGGGTCATCCGCCGTATAGTCCTGACTTGGCACCGAATGACTTCTTTTTATTCCCGTACGTAAAAAACAAACTGAGAGGTCAACGTTTTTCGACACCTGAAGAAGTGGTTGCTGCATTCAGAATGCATGTGTTGGAGATACCTCAATCAGAGTGGCAAAAGTGCTTCGACAATTGGTTCAAACGCATGCAAAAGTGTATAGATCTTCATGGGGAATATTTTGAAAAACAATAAAGTGATTTTCGATGATCAATATTTGTTTTTGTTCTCTAATCCCGAAATATAAAAGGCAATCCTCGTAGTCTCCGCGAAATGGCTGAGGGAGATCCAAAAACATCTTTCGGGGTTTGGTTTGATGGAACCGGTCGAGAAAAAAATAACAAATCTCTCGGCATCGATTCAACGCTATACGTTCGCCTTTCCTGAGAGAAGTAAAGTAAAAAAAGGTCTTCAAAATAACTTTTCAATTGTGAGAACTGAACGTGCATAGAGTAAAAAAAAGAAGTGAAATGTGCGCCTTTCAAAGATTTTTGTTTTCTGGTATTGTTGCTAATCCCAAGCATCCAAGTAGCTTCCGTTGACACACTAAAAAAGGATTTGGGGTCAGTTTTTAAGTTGTTTTGAGTTTTAGGGATAACAGATGATTGGCTTATTTGCGCAAGCCTAATAACCTTGCCCGGAAAAACAAATTATTATGGATAATTTAACAAGTCTCGGATAAGGACGGATACCGGTGGACAGACTTGCATTTAGCAACCGGATCCCGGTTGTAGTGTCGATGATGATGATGATGATGATTGGGTTAATAGTAGTAGCATCGGAGGATGCAATACTTTTAAATTGGGATACTTGTCTACTGCTTTAAGGGGGATGATAAAACGAGCCGGAAACGCATGGCCTAGGGATTTTGAAGCGTGGCGAAAGGTAGGATCTGAATTTTGAAATACGCTTCGGAAAGAATGTTTGATGGAAGTCACCTTTTTAAGGAAGGGGGCTCCACATTGAAGTTTGTTAGACTCTATGGTGACTTCAAGATTAGGTCGGGGTGGGGATTATATAGGGTTATGAAGGGGAGCACGAAAATTGCGGTAGAGGTAAGCTTTGGTTGCTTGGGAGATTTTGGTAAAATCGGGCATGATAAGTGGACCGACTGCGAGGAGTTAAAGTAAGGGGTTGGGCAGATAACAGTCAAGATATATGTGTGGCTTAAAGAAGTATTAGTATTAATATCGCTTTTGATAACGGAAAATGTACCCATTTTTAGTGCGTCATCAGACGGCTTGAGGAAATACCTCTAAATAAGTTAGAGCTCAGATTTGAGATCTTATTGACGTTTCTGATGCAAATTGCGTGAATCTTTTGGAAGAATCTATCTAAATAGTAAGCATCAGCGTTTTTAGTGATGTCAGTAATAGTGAAGGTGGATAAGTTGTTGCTTAATTTAATGAGCCTCTCATTCTACCCGTCAAGGGTCTATGTTAACCCTAAACGGTGAACTGTAGGGGCGGGGGTGGTGGGAAGCACAATGATCGCAGCTCCATTCTCTAACTACAGAGTCATTCTTTAGCCGAACCACACGAATGTGGAATGCTCTACTTGATCATGTGTATCCTCGTCGTTGTAATGTCCAGGCATTTATGGCCAATGTACATCGATACCTCAATTCCCAATCCACTCCCTCTCCTCCCGCTCGTACTGTCCTCTGACGTTTAAGGGAACTGCAAAATCCCCTTTTGTGCGCGCCTTAGTGTAAAAAAAAAAAACAAGAAAACGGGGTGTTAGTTCATGTTAAGAATTAGTTTTAGAGGAACGGATAAATAGGGAGAATCGTTTTTTAGCCGAACCACATGAGTTTGGTATGATCTACATGGTTTACGAGGGCAGGTCAATAAGTCCTTAGAAAATCTAAGAGATGGGTCTCGTAACATCGCTAACGGTCTGTTTTTAGTAAGCACCATTCCTCACTAGGTATCCGGCAAATACAATATATAAATACATTGTAGTTTTCTGATAAATAGGGTATGAGAAAAATATCTGCGAGATGGGTGCCGCATTTGCTTTCAGCTGAGAACAAACGCAACCGTGTCATCTCTTCTAAGGCTCTTTTGGAGTACATGCGCCGCAACCGATATAAGTTTCTGCGCAGATTAGTAACTGTACATGGAACATGGATACACCACTACACTTCCAAGACGAAAGAACACTGGATTGTTAAAGGCGAATGGGCTCCAAAGAAAGTAAAGACGGTGAAATTGGCTGGAAAGGTTATGGCTACTGTGTTTTGGGATGCACGTGGTATTATCTTCATTGACTATTTGGAAAAGGAACAGACGATAACTGAGAACATACCAGGTGTATGCATACGTTTTTTTTTTAACTAAGAGGTGGCGCCAGCGAAAAGTACGCAGCGTATTAATTCGACACATGCGTCATTTTTCTCGTCTGAGATTTAACTACAAACACACACAAGTTGAGTCCATCAAAAACTAGCGTCTTTGTTTTATCGTTCAGTGATCATGTCGAGTATTGTGCCTGAAAAAGAACATTTGCGGCACGCATTGCTTTTATTATTTAATCAAAAGAAAAAGACTGTTTGCTGGTGGAAACATATGGTGAACACGCTCCATCAATTAGAACATGTGAGATATGGTTTCGACAATTTAAAAGTGTTGATTTCAATGTGAAAGACAGTGAGTGATATGGTAGATCACAAAAATGTGAAGACGAGCAATTGCCGGAATTATTGGATGATGACCCGACTCAAACTCAACGGCAATTAGCAGAAGCATTATATGTGTCACAAGAAACAATCAGCAGACGTTTACGAGCAATGGGGAAGATCAACAAACTCGGAAATGGGTCCCACACGATTCGAATGAACGTCAAATGGAAAATCACAAAGTCACTTGTGAAATGCAGCTTCAATGCCATGAAGGAAAATACGGTGAAATTGGCTGGAAACGTTATGGCTACTGTGTTTTGGGATGCACGTGGTATCATCTTCATAAGACTATTAGGCAAAGGATCAGACGAAAACTGGACAGTATTGTGCTTCATTTTTAGGTCAGCTAAATGAGAACATACCAGGTGTACGCATACGTTTTTTTTAACTAAGAGGTGGCGCCAGCGAAAAGTACGCAGCGTATTAATTCGGCACATGCGTCATTTTTTTTCGAACCTTCGAACAGTTTAGGAATGTGCGAAAGCTTAGCAATGGACGATAATTGGATATATCGTTTTTTGCTCTTTTTTTATGTATAGGGCTGATAGAAGAGGATTTCCAAATCTCAGGGAATAGACCTCGTGCAAGAGGTAGATTGAAGATTGAAGCGAACGGGAGAGAGAGAGAAGAGGAACATTTTTTTAAGAGGACAGCAGGGAGTCCGTCTGGGCCGGGCCTGAAACTGACCCCAATTGATTCGCCATCGTGGGCGGTATTTGGAGCTGAATCCATCACCTTTATAGGAGATTTCGCGAAAACATCTTGATTAAAAGTTGACAAAATCTAACTTGTGCAAAAATTGATATCGGGTAACCCTCAGACTCTTCAAACGCAAAAAATTCGAATGGGAGATGACTCGGATCGAAAGAATCCTAGAAAATTCCAGAGCAAAGAACATCAGTATGTTTACCGGCATAAATTCAATTAGAAATGGTTACCGAAGGAGAGCCAAAATAATTCGAGACGCAAACGGCTGTCTGGTCACAGAAACAATCAATATCGTGACAAGATGGAAGCAGTCATTTGAAAACCTGCTCAATGTACGCACCCATCAACCACAAATAAACGCACCAGACATACATACAGCCAATCCTCAGAACCCAGATCCCTCTTTCAACAAAGTTGTAGACGGAACAAATCGATTGAAAAACAACAAGGTTCCCGGAGTCGACTGCATACAGGTAGACCTTATGAAGCATGGAGGGGAAGCGACCACTCGAAAGATCCACCAGTTCATCAAAACAAGATGGGATAAGGAAGTCACCCCGAAAGAATGGAAAACCTCAATAGTCGTCCCCATTTTCAAAAAAGGTGACAGATTTGACTGCGAGAACTACCGATGAATGACATTGCTCCCAAACACATACAAAATATTACCAAATGACATACTGGTGAGATTCACACCATACGCAGAAAAAATACTGGGAGACTACCAATGCGAATTCCGTAGGAACCGGTCAACGAGCGACCAAATGTTCACAATAAGGCAACTGCTGGAAAAGAAGTGGGTATACGGAGAGACGGTTCACCAACTGTTCGTTGACTTCAAAAAAGCCTACGACCCAGTCGCAAGGCAAAGATTCTACCATATTGTACTTGAGCTGGGAGTCCCGAAAAAATATGCTGCCCTCATTTAAATTTGCATGAACGAAAACAAAGGGCGAGTTAGAATAGAAAACCGCCTCTCAGAATCATTTGAAATCTGGGATGGACTAAAGCAGGGAGATGGTCTATCATCATCATCATCGACACTACAACCGGATTCCGGTCTTGGCCTTATTTAGCAAGTCTCTTTACCGCTATCCGGTCCTTATCCGAGACTTATTAAATTGTCCATAATAATTTGTTTTTCCGGGCAAGGTTATTAGCCTTGCGGCGATGGTCTATCACCGTGTCTTTTTAACCTTGTGCTTGAGTATGTCATCAGTAAGGTACAAGACGACAACATGTGCCGAATCATGCCGCGGATGACATCGTCGGCTTGGGCGATAATCTAGAAACTGTAGATAAAAACAGTGAAATCATCATGCCAGCGGCAGAAGAGGTGGGACTAGAAATAAAAGAAGACCAAACAAAATACATGATTACGGCGAGAGCAGGTGGACCTCAGGGAACACATATAAACGTCAGAGGAAAGATATTTGAAAAAGTTAAAATACTACACTCCAGCAACGCTAGTTGGCACGCAGTCAGTAAACTGCTGAAATCCAAGCTGCTGTCACGTAACATAAAGCTCGGTCTTTATAGAACCATAATCATGCCGATTGTTCTATACGGATGCGAAACATTGGCTCTCACAAAACGGGAAGAAAACAAATTCCGCGTATTCGAGAATAAAGTTTTATGGGGTATCTTTGGAGGTAAATATGACGAGGAGGCAGGACAATGAAGGAAACTCCACAATCACGAATTGGAAGAGCTATACCGCGAACCTACAATAGTGAGAGTAATCAAGTCGCGAAGATTAAGATGGGCCGGACATGTGGCGCGAATGGGCAATGCTAGGACCGTGCGTAGAATTCTTGACGGTAGACCAACGGGAAAGAGACCGGTAGGACGGCCGGGACGGAGATGGGAGGACAATGTTAGGTTTGACCTTGAGGAGATCGGATCAGATGGTCAAGCGTGGAAGGAGAGTGCATAGGACAGGGAACGGTGACGGAGGCGAGTCGGTAGGGTCATGAACTTCCGGGTTCCTACAGGCCGATAAATAATAATAATAATTAAGAAAGATAAGCCAAAAACGCAGAATCAGCACTTTGAGATAACGTTCGGTTAACGCATAATTTCTCGGAATAAATCTGGAATCGGACTCCACGATTTTGTGATATCACATCTCTAGATTTTTTTCTGTGGAGATAGTTACTCAAGGTTGATAAACCACAGACTTTTAATCACTTACAAGTCAACATTATCTTATCTCCGTAAAAAACAGACTTCGGCATTAGGTTTCATTCGCGCCAGCTGTGACACCGGAATACCGGAAATCATATTTAAACATTAAGGGGATAAATTTATATTTGCAATATCGATTTTTGTGTTCTATTTCTCCTTTAAAAAAAAAACACGGTATACAATGGAGCAGTACGAAGCATTACTATACAAATTTGAATGATTTTAAAAAGGTCTAAAAGATCATGCGGTTGGAGGGAGTGATTTGTTAGATGGGCAATCAAGGAATGCCAAAAATATAAGCAATGCATTATTTATGATATTACAATGAGAACACACTTTTTCCAGTAAGACATTTTCTTTTTTACACTTGCCGAGTAACCCGTCAAAGGCACCGTTTTATTTCATATTGAACCTTAAAGCGTCTGGCACAGTTCACTATCATCGACTACTTGAAAGTAGGCCCCATCGATTATTTAACTGATGATGACACTAGGTAAATCGAAAAGCCATCGGTCGAGTGGTCGTTTACCAATCTTTTCCAATAAGTTCTGTTTGGAATCCGGCGTACATTGACTAACAGTCGCTACCTCCAACAGGCCACACTGTACACTCAGCTCATTCTTACCATTCACCTTAAGCGAAAACTTTAATTAATCCGGTTTATTGAACAACTCCCGTCTTCGACTCGAGGTTGAGTCGATAATCTCTCTTCCTCTGAGAGCGATAGCTGGTTGATGACGCGTAACTGAGTCGGACTTCGAGCACGGCGTCACAGGTAAGAGGAAAAACGGAAAACGTTTTTGTTGGTATTATAATACCCCCTTAGTGATTGTGTTTTGGGATTCCAAATAGAGGTCATGAGCTTGGTTTTTATTGCCATAAAATACTTGGCAGCAGCCGGGATTTCAATTGGAACACAAACGTATCTGTACGACAGCTACCATGGCGTTCCAAATCTCCTTCTCATCAGCTCCGGGGGTAAAATGGAGCCATATGTAAAAAACGAAAAATAAAATAAAAAAATAATAACAATGCAGGAAGTTAAAGATGAGTTCAAATGAGTAATGACGGTGTGTAAGACCCTTGCCAGGCTAACTGCCGGTCATTTTGTTGTCCTGTTTGCTGCGGTGTTGTGTCGATTGTCACTTTTTGGTAATTTCCTCTTCCAAGCCGCCTGGGCCTTTGTTCAAATATTTTTTATTCATATATTTTTCTTGGAAGGCATCGTCAGTGTTGGTGTGTACCCACATGTGCTGGATATGGTGGTTTTTTTATCTCCTAGGTAGTTCATTAACATACTATATGGAGGTAAGCCTTGATAACAGTCAGATATGGTGAACGAGGTTAAAAAAGGAAATAGGAAGAACCTAGTGAGAGACTAGGTAGGTGAAAAGATATGTTTTCCCATTCACACGCATTGAACTTGGTTGCTAGATGGAGCCATGCATATTCCTATGGAACTTAGTCGCCGACTGACTATTAATGAATTGAAAATACATCATGACGTGCATTGCTCCATGAGGATGAGACGAACTGTGTGGTACATTAATAGAAGAAAGGCCATTTGCGCTTGGTCTTGGCGGAATGCTGTGAAGTAAGTTAGATCGCTGTAAATATTTGTTTTTGAGGAGGGTCTGGTTAGCATGTGGTTAACAGCAATCACAAAAAATGGAAAGTTGATTTTTATGACGATATCACAATTTCGTTTCGTAGTCTAATTGTATTGTTCATAGTGAGGTAAAGAAAATGTTTAAGCATCGGTGGTGTTCATTTGAATAATTTAGCTCTAATGTGGCCGCCCGTTGAATAGGGATTCATTTCTGAGGGAGACTCGCAACGTATTGGTTTTCTTTAATTCTTTGTTGGTTGAGCAGCTCAGATGAGATGTGAAAACCTACGCTTCTTGTAAATTACTAGATTCTTAAGGTACGTGGGTTAAGTTTTGAGGCTTTCTAAATGACACTAACACTGCCTTGGTGTAAATCAATTGCTGCAGATTTTTCTGGGATAGTTGTATAATGTGCCACTTGTGAACAAGTAGAGGAACAAGGCACAAAAAGTGATAACAGTCACTTATATTTGGGAATGAATTATTTAACCATGAAACCGTGGCCTTAGTGAAGTCGCTTGCCATGAATCATTAGTTCAACTGATGTGAAACACATTGTATTTTATTTAACTTTATCTATTTGTCGCTGTTCGAAAATCCACGTGATAATCATCATCATCATCATCATCGGCACTACAACCGGGTTCCGGTCTTGGCCTTATTTAGCAAGTCTCGAGGCTTGTTAAATGTTGCATAATAATTTATTTTTACGGGCAAGGTTATTAGCCTTGCGCCGAAGATAATCATCATGTATCTCTCTATTTATAAATGCACACAAAAAAAAGGATTAACGTTTGTTTAATATAAAAAGTATAGTGCAACCTATGAGGAATGAGTAGCAAAGAGGAAAAAAATCAGGAAAGAATAATAAGAACAAGAAAAGAATGAGTGTCAAATCCCTTTACTTCTATAGGTTTGCAAGCCGTTGACTGGGGGAAGTGATGTTGCTTAATAAAATTTAGACTGAATTTAAAAAAAAGAGAGTTATGAATATCGTTATGTATATTTATTTGGTATGTTACAGATAAAAACTGCCGCTCTTCAATTTTTACCGGTTGGAGCCGTCGCCGGCAATAATAGGATTAACTTAACGTGAACTTGTGTTTCATCAATACACAGGAAATACAGTTCAAAAATCAATGGTGATTTAAACAGATTTACACGAACACGCAACCATCGTGAAGAATGGAAAAAAGAATCTTCACGGCCATAAACCATAGCAATCCTACAGCAAGGAAAAAAAAAACGTCCTTTTTTACACCCGACTGTCGTTTGATGTGAAGAGGCTGTCGTTCTAATCTTTTAATGTGATTCGAATCGTTTCATATAGTCGGTCCGAATCATATTTTTCACTTCGTCGCTATAAATGGCATAAACTTGTGGGGGTTATCTGCACCACATGGAGAACCAAACCACAATTTCAACCGACCGTGACCGCAAACAGCGCATGACCTCAACCCAATTCCCCATGCAAAATCCGCAATAGCATACATTCCAAACTTCGCAATAAAACACACTCCAAAACCCGCAACAGAATACAATTCAACAGAATATATTCTAAATCATCCCCGCATACATTTTCCCAAAATTGATTCGGTCAATTCTTTATCTAAACCATATTCCTTCTTGGCGACCAAGTAATCTTAATTTCCCCGAAATTCATATGCTGTAATAAAACGCATATTCAAACCTACAACGAACATTAACCATCACCACCAACTATACCGAGCCGCATACATTTCCCCGAAATTACTTCGGGTAATATCTTATCTAAATGGTATTCCTTGCTGGATATAATGGGCGCAACTCCAATTTCCCCCGAAAACCATTTCGGTTCATTTCCTCCTTAAATCATACTTTTCATCCGCAACCAAGCGACAGCTAATTTTCCACGAATCAATCACAACGATCAAGACCCTTGATCATACTTGGCTATGCCAATATCCCGGTATACACAACTAACGAATCCAACTCAGCTTATACGGCGAGGATTCGCTGGAACTGAATTCCTATGCAAGAATAGCAACTCTTCTCGAAATTCCTCGTAAGTGGCAGTGAGTTTAATTTAGCTATGATTCCACTGCCACGACTCGATCAACTTTTTCCTTCCAATAACTAATCAGTCGAGATTCAACCGCCACCGGGGGCACACAGATTCGAGTCACAACTACCATTGGGTGCGCGTATAATAATAATAAATAGTAATAAATGGTTGTGCTGTTTGAGAAGTCGTGCTTAATTAACACTTTTAAAAAGTTGAGTAGTAAACAGTAATTTCCTTGGAGGTATTGTCTTATGACAATTTGTAAAAAAACAAATAAATAAATAATTAAAATCTACAAGGAGCGCGCTTAATAGGCTTCCAAAACAAAAAAAAAATAATTATGAGTTGAGTTGTATTTTTAATATATTTATAATTTACTACGAGTATTACTATTACTATTTATTGGCCTGTAGGAACCCGGAAGTTCATGACTTCGCCATCGTTCCATGTCCTGTGGGCTCTCGTTCCACGCTTGACCATCCGATCCGATCTTCTCAAGGTCAGACCTAACATTGTCCTCCCATGTCCGTCACGGCCGTCCTACCGGTCTGTGGCGGTTCTGCCAAACCCCACTGTCTACTTACCCGAAGAACCCCCATAACCACAACCCAACTTTCATAAGTTTCCGCTAATGCAATCGCATTAGCACCCGTAAATGCTTCACGCATCAAGTTTATCAAATGTATTTATTTGAAAGCTCCTGGAAGAGAATTCTTACCTTCATGCATTAAATTGCATTCAAAACTTCCTACAAGAATTCTGTCCAAAATTATCATAAATCCCAATCTTACCATATGCATTTTCCCTAGACGAATTCCTGAAAACAAAACAAGTTGGTTTACAGATAAAGTAACCATCATAACCAGGGATAATAAACATCACGTCGCCTATTCCCAGCCTCATCTTGTGTACAATAAATCCCTTTACATACACATCGGCTGGCGACATTTACCCAGGGGACAAAAGCAAATATACGCATCTTGCGTCTTAAGGCATAAACCAAATCCTCTGGCACAAGCAAATGCAAATAGGAATTGTGACTAACCCTCGGCAACGATGCCTTAAACACCAGTCCTTAGTGTATAAGCTAAAACCAATTTCCTCAGCACGCACCATGTGCAATCAAAAGAACGCTGTTCTTCAGCAGGCATTCCGGCGATACGACAAACAATTCAAATTGTTTCAAGTATCCCAAACGCATCTAGCAGCTGGTGAGTTGCAACTTGTTTACTCAGTTGAACTCTCAGCTCATAAATTCCTTTATGTCTGTTAATTTCTGGATCCGCTTCTCGTGACCTCGCGGCATGAGCAAACATAAATCCATTAACACCCAATGAGATACGGCTTGTTTACTTAGCCGACCTCACATCTCATTGATGCCCATTATCCCTTTTGATTTTTCAGCTTGTTTACATGGCCTTGTCCATGAAAAAACCAATGTGCATACATACATGCATAGCACCATGATCTTCTCTATAAGATCCGGTTACCTACGCCAAAGGGAGACTCCGCGTTTCTCTTGTAATAGGAAATGCATCCCTAAGTTAAGAGAGCCAGTACCACTGGCCGAATTTCCCTTGCCAGCGAATTGATATCGCTGAGTCGTATTCCAATCACAGAACTGATCGATCGAGCCGTCTAGCACACCCTATAGAGTCGTAAATTTAAACCCCCGAGACGGTTTGTCTAAGCCGAGCAGTTTTCCGGAACAAAAATCAATTGCAAGGAGTCGCGATATTTTCCTGTGTCATTCGTGTGTGTTCTATAGTTAGTGAATTCAGAATCATTGTCAACCTTAAAAATGCCGTCTAGCTAAAATAAAAATTCCATGGAACGTCATATCGAACATACAATTGACGTAAAATTTATAACTCGTGAACTATTAACAACAAACAGAAAGCAATAAAAATTAATAAATCAATGAACAGTGTGTTTTATTTCCTGTGCTGTGTCCGCTCGGTTGCGAAGATCAACCATCGTTTCCTTCCTCCTTACGTTGGTGATCAGTGTCCACGTGAACAATAGACGATGGGGATGGAAGTGAACCCTGTGCCGTACGTCGGCGCAACCTACTCCCTCCCCACAGGTCTCTTTCCCGCACGAATATATTTATAATATCGATGTAAAATTGGTTAGAAAAAAAAAGTGAGTGTTTTGTTTATCAGGCCTCCGTCCTACATAAGCCCAGTAAGATGTTAAAAGTTTCAATCTACAAGTAAGTTTTTCCGAAGATTCATTTACATCTAATCAGCCAGTAACTTCCAATGTCGCCCTAGGCATGCACGGACCGCACTTAGAATGAATTAAATAAGTGCAAATATTGCAGTTCTCGCTTAGATGCCGCACCGCCAGGGTTCCCCCTTTTTTACAAGACCCGACCAAGAGCAGCAGCAGTTCAAATCCTATTTAGAATAGTAGAAACATAATCTTTACATTCCATGGAAGCTTGAACTCCTTTCTATAAATCTCCGCATATTATAGATAAAATTCCATTAACAATCACTAAAACCCAGTGCTTATATTGTGTGGCTCCGCCTGAATCTCATAAGCTAAGGAAAAGATAAATCTAGAAAAAGCTTCCGGAATTTAGCCTCTCTGTTTACCCAGCATGAAGGACTCCTTCCGAAATCCAAACAATGAGACAAATGGAAAGAAAATGTCGACCAAAGCGAGATCATAAATCGTATCACAAATTTCGTCCCGTAGAAATGTTTACTAAAACGGTAAGCATTCTTCTAAAGCAAGAGATATGACTACTAGGTTATACTTGCTCAATAGGATGCAAAAACGAGCAGAGAACTTATTGGGGACCCAGCCGTAAGTCGTTAAGTTCCGTCGTTAGAACATAGGCCCAACGTATCATAGCTAACTCTTTTCTAGAGACCTTATAACGGCCTTTGCTAACCAAACTTGGTGAATGTGGTCCGCCTCTTCAGACATTTTCCTGTGATATCGGTCAATCTAAGAATGTGCATCAGTTCACGATGAAAGTCATCTTCAGGTGCACAAATAAACATAGAGAGTCATTCTTTACCCGAACCACACGAATGTCAATATACGATGGGGAATCAACTATAAATGGTACTTTTTTTATACATTTATTGAATAATGTTACACGCTAACTATACTGTTGCGGGTTCGCCCTAGACACAACCGGCGAATTCGCAATTGAATGCTACCTGTGGCACGACCCTAACCAATGTCAGCAATCAGCTGACATTTTAAATTAAATTCTGTTGGTTGTCAAACGACAACCATTCTTCCCATTCTTCTGCGTTAATCTGTTCAAACGAGACGGTTCGTATTTTAATCAAAGGAAATAAAGCCCATCGAAATATTAAAGAATATTTTTATTATTACAAACCAACCCAAATTGCTGTTTCTTCTGTGTGGGAAAGTTATTATTGGAAGGTGTCTGCCACAATTCAGGAGAACTACATTTTGGACCGATACCATCCCACGACGTATTCTTTTGCTATTTTAACGAGTTAACTTTCTCAGTATTTCAGAACCATCACTGCACGCCAGGAGACACCATCGTGTTCCTGAGGCAAGCACCCAGCCCACAACACAACAAGAACCCGGTGTTAGTGGAAGGTGTGTTCAACGCTTGTTTGAACATACATATACTATCCGCATTTTTCAATATAATCTCCTATGTGGTCTATACACTTTTGCCACTGATGTAGAGACTTTAATATCCTTTGTTCGTAGAAAGATTTAGGGCGAGTTGTTAGTTAGTTGCGAGGGGGTGGGAGCGAACACACAGGGCAAAGTCCCTACTTTCAACCCGGCGAAGGCCAGGACGATCCTTGTCCTTGTTCCTTCCAAGTTGACATGCAGTCTCCACGTGACACCCCTGGATAGCTACTTTGGCACCCGCCAAGTAGTGAACCATTGCATGCAGCGACATCCTGAGAAAGATTGCCGCATGGCTAATAACCTTGCCCGGAAAAATAAATTAATATGGACAATTTAACAAGTCCCGGACAAGGACCGGATACCGGTGGAGAGACTTACCAAAACAAGTCAAGACCGGATCCCGGTTGTAGTGCCGATGATGATGATGTTAGCCAATTGCCCACGTGCTTCTCGACTTCTTTATTACTTTCGAAATGTTTTCCTCCAAGTGATTTCTTCAAGCCTGCGCACAAAAAATAGTTACACGGAGACAAGTCTGGGCTATGAGAAGGGTGTTCGGTGGTTTCCCTGCCCGTTTATTCCAATGTAGCCCTTGTCAAGAACACGGTGTGAGGCCTGGTATTGTCATGAAGAACGTGACATCTCGAATGGGCATACCTCGTCTTTTGTTAGGATATGCGGCTAGCCGCTTCTGATGCGATTTCTCCAAGTTAAGCGGCGACCACTCTCAATAAGCTCTCGAACGGCACGGATGCTGTCATCTGTACGGCTTGTGCTAGGGTGTCGATCATGACTTTCGTTTTCGATGCGTTCTCGCCCACTTAGAAATTATCTGGCCCATGTATAGACACGATTCTTAGACACTGTGTAATCGCCGAACTGTGCCTTCAATCGAAAAAAAATTCCGAGGGTTTAACGCCTTAATTTGATAAAAATGTTATAATAATCCGCTGTGCAACAGACGTATGCACCTCTTGCTCGGTCATGGCTGTACTAATTACAAAGTCGAGCGCAACAAGCCGGTTTCCCTACTCTTCATAAACCATAAAAACAGCCACGCACAAGCTTATCTTGCTCGCAAGTTGTTGCTAAGCAAAAAAGTAAAATTACTGTTTACATTAGATTCACCCTTGGCCATCGATATATCCTCTTGTTTTGATCTCTGCCGACCGAGGAATGTCTTCGGGGAATATGATGATGGAGAACGAGGGTTCGATTGCTGACGTCGAGGAAGTGTCCACGTCCACGAGACCCTGGATTTATCAACGCAATGGCGTCCGCAACATTGATGCCTGAAACCAATTAAGTTATTAAGAGGAAAAGTGAACCGAATACCTAGAATTCCCAGCAATAATCCGCGTCCAGGTTCCTCAAGAAAACGTGGGTTGTTTACTGTGGTTATAAATGAGCTTTATTCACTTGATTAACAAGATTTCACCGGATAAAAATTGATGCGAACTGTTTCGCTCGAATGGTTTACGAAGAATGAGTTTGTTTTTATCGATTCCTTGACAACCAAACAACTAACATGTCAGCTAGTTGCTGACAGTTGTTATTTGGTTGCAGTGGCTGCGTTTAATTGCGAATTCACTGGTTGCATCCAGCGAATCCGCAACACCTCTCCTTATCTACTTTCTTTCCTTCCGCTAGCACTCTGATCAGACAGTTAGTCCCAAAATTTCCTTTTGAAAGCGCGTTAGTGTAAAAAAATCAGAAGTATGCACCTGTAATTTTAAGAATATCGTGTAAATGAATTACTTTTTTCGGATAAAAGTTGTCGAGAAAGCAGTCAGCGATCGGAACGTTTGGTTAAAGAGCCTTTTTTACTTTAATATTTACATTTTTATAATTTTATAGATCTATCCTTCAACTACATACGGCGGTAATGGAAAATATTGCTGTCTTCTGTTTCACATCAGTAATAAAAATATGACAAATGTGACACTTTTTAATGTGACGCAAGACACGTAAAGGAATACCCTACAACGCCGTCGTTTTGTCTGTTAAAAAACTTGTTTCAACATTTAATAGTTGTAATAAAATTACGTTGAATTAGAGATGATGCGATTATTTTATCACTTTTAAGAAAATTCAAAAGACATGACTCAGTTTCGGGGGTCCACAGGGTTTTCTAAGCCCAAAAAATATAGGGTTTTCCAATAGGGACTTGGTAACTTTTTTTCGGTAGTAAATTTTTATAATTTGCAGACGCTGTTCGTTCGTGTACTTAACCACGATGGAAATGTTGAGTTTACTGAATAAATTGACAATGACAGTTCGATGACTAGTGAAAGGGTGCGTTCACAAATTAAATTCAAAGTTGTCAAGTCCGTATTGTATAACCCTATATTATCATAACCTGATAAAGGATGAGGTAACAGGAAACAGCTGTTTTATTTTAGTGGACAGTGTTCCCATTCAAAAAGAAGTTAGCGTTTTTTTTTTAATCTTACAAGATTCCATTAACACGCATACAATATTATTGGTATTTATCGATTATGACCGACTGATAGTAGCGTGCAAAAGAACATAATACTTCCTCGGTTGAGTAGTAAAATCTCTAAGGGCTTTATACCTTAAAAATTTTGTACGAGGGTTGCCTCTTATGTTTCGGGATTTGGCAACCCTAGCGTTGCAATCCGGCAATTGACAGCTCTGTCGTAAAGTTGGACATTTTTGAGGTTATACGCACTCAGAACGTTTTGACATACGAGCGCTATTTGTGTTGTTTACAGTAACTTAAAAGATTCATCTCAGCCCAAAAATGGAATTAAATCGTCAACATTTTCGTGCGATTATTTTTTACAACTTTCGGTGTGGATTAACTCAGCAACAGTGCATGGATGAACTTAATTCAATTTTTGGCGATGAAGCTCCATCAAGGACCAGTGTTTATCGTTGGTATGGTGAATTCAGTCGGGGTCGTAGTTCACTCCAAGATGAATTTCGTGAAGGTCGTCCCAAATCAGTTGTTGTTCCGAAAACCATTGATGCTGTGCGCGAACTGATATTGGAAGATCGTCATGTGACCTATCGTGAGATTGAGACAACCTTAGGCGTTAGTGGGGCCAGCATACATTCAATATTGCATAAACATTTGACTGTCAAAAAAATTTGTTCGCGTTGGATCCCACACAATTTGTCAATCGCCCAAAAAAAGGCTCGTGTCAATTGGTCGAAAGAAATGCTCAAAAAATACGGTCGCGGTGCTTCGAAACACGTCTATGACATCGTGACAGGTGATGAATCGTGGATTTACGCGTATGAGCCCGAAAGTAAACAGCAGTCGACTGTCTGGGTGTTTCAAGATGAGCCAAATCCAACAAAAGTTGTTCGCGCACGAAGCACTTTCAAGCAAATGGTCGCCTGTTTTTTTCGGAAAAACTGGACATGTCGCAACCGTACCACTAGAACAACGCAGAACAGTCAATTCTAAGTGGTACACAACCATTTGTTTGCCAGTTGTCTTCCAAGAAATCAGGAAAACCAACCGCCGAAGACGGATCACTCTTCACCACGACAATGCGAGCTCTCACACATCGGCTGCGACAACTGCTTTTTGAGCACCCAAAACATCGATTTGATGAGTCATCCGCCGTATAGCCCTGACTTGGCACCGAATGACTTCTTTTTATTCCCGTACGTAAAAAACAAACTGAGAGGTCAACGTTTTTCGACACATGAAGAAGCGGTTGCTGCATTCACAATGCATGTGTTGGAGATACCTCAATCAGAGTGGCAAAGTGCTTCGACAATTGGTTCAAACGCATGCAAAAGTGTATAGATCTTCATGGGGAATATTTTGAAAAACAATAAAGTGATTTTCGATGATCAATATTTGTTTTTGTTCTCTAATCCCGAAATATAAAAGGCAACCCTCGTATTAGCAAATAAAGTAATAAAGTATTATGTGGCTTGGTGTTCTTTTATTTGCTTACAAATTATAATGCATTGGTAAATTTACTCGCTCTGCAGGTGGTACAAATAAAATGTTATTCCTCGTCAAGAAATTATTGAAGGTTGTTTTCATGAAGCTTAGCCTTAATAACCATCAATATTTTATGGTACGCGAAGTGAAAATGAGTCGAAAGGTTTGAATTTATGATTTAATATAACGTTTAATAAGAATGGAATACATCTTCGAGGGGGTAGACGATATAGGCACACAAGAACTGACACGCGACTGTATTATTCAGTGACACGAAAATGATTAGCAATGTAGTTAGGTACAAGACTGTCCTACAGAAACTAGATTCCGTTCAAGCTTCCTAAATGCGGTAAATAGATACAGAAGAAGTTCGTACGTAATGCTAGACTTGAAAGAATTTCCCATGAAAATGAATTAAAAACTTCAAACATATGTGCATCGTTGATTCCAGAAATTAACTGATAACATATCTATTTTATATTATTCTAACTTTCAATTAAAACAAAATATATAGTCGATTATCATGTTGATTGTTTGTATCTCGTTATTGCTCAAGCAGACACCCCTGCTTGTAAAAACCGAGATGTTTTAATAGTTGTAGCTGTCGTTAAATAGATCATGAAATACATTAACTAATAGTATGCCATGGGTAATCGTAACGAGGTTTCAGGGTGTAGATGATAATGTTAGACTTATTTCTTCACAACAAATGAACCGATTTTTGTGATAACCTCGAGTGAGCATTGAACTTTAGAAAAAGTTAGATGTATATAAATATATCTATAAAGTAGTTTTTGTATTGTGGTTTGATTTCTTTTCAAATTTGTTTTAGATAGTTTTATGTAATATGACTTTAATTTAATTTACTAATAACATTCATTTAACTTCATGATACTCGGTTGTTGTCAAGAATTTGACATAAATATATATTTTGTTTATGACAATTTAAAATAGAATTCAAAAGCGTTTGGAGTAAGAACAATAATCTGTAACGGTTTCTTTGCTTTAGACCTAATTAAACATTGAATTGGTTAAATAATTTTTTCGCATGTGCCATATAATTGAGTAATAACTTTCTCCTTTTAACATTTGATGACACTCACTTTGCAAGCAAACCAGTTGCATTTTTAATTGCAGGTAGTAATTTATGATACTTGATACGCAAACGTATATTTGTTATATAATTAACTTAAGTTAATTATCACCCCCACCCCACAAAATCCTCCTGAAACTCTTACAAACTCATATCCTCTGCATAATACATTTTAAGCCCGACATTCCCACTATGAAATAGACACATTATAGAAAATTATTAACCCCTTAAAATACAAAATCCCATTCCAAATACTTGATATTTTGAGGCCAAAATTTCCATTGCAGTTCGATTCCCACATTAAATCGCACCTGTCCAACAACCCTAATCTGTACGATTTGCCCAAAATACCATTTACAAGTAAATACAACAACACTTCCCCAATTTGTTTTTGGTTTACCAATAACATTGACCGTAACATGGGGTGGGAAAAATGAAGACGATTGATTTCTACATACATACAGGTGTTCAATTAACGGTGAATTTGGAACAAATGGGAATCGACGAAGGATTATGAGTTGGTAAGGGGTAAAAAAAAGGATTTGAAGAGAGTACGAAAAATATAGTGCGGATGTAATGTGGTCAGGTGTAAATGTGTTAATGGAATAAAGTTTAGTAAAAATAAGTAAAAATAAATATTGGAATAATAATAAATAATTTGAAGAAAACTGATTGATAATGTTCATTGCTTGCTGACAACGCAGACGATTTGGCATTGGCTCAAGTATGCTGGAGAAGATAATTGCCGGCACTTAAAAAACGAAGCCACCACCCCCGATGACATACACCCCCACCAAGACAAAATTCAGGGTTAAGTAAATAGTGATTAATTGTTAAAAAACAAACATAACATATTTTCGCCATTCTTTACTTTTTTTGTTTCTGCTGAATTTAAAAAGAAATAGAAAAGAGAATGTCTGAATAGACCTTAAGAATTCAAAGATCTTGTGATCTATAATGGTGGTCAAATCAAAACCGTAATGACGGAAAATTTTCATAAAACTTCTGAAGATGGTAGAGATGTGTAATGTGTGTGCGATACATTGCTTGCAGAGATGTGTGATGTAGCGCACACAAAAAAAAAGGAGTTGCGGGAGGCCGATTTAAACGAGACAAGGACAAATGTGTCCTTCATCTTGCCTCTAGTTTCTGGTCATCTTGGGACAACTAGAATCCCCCACTTCCGGAAGGATGTTGGAATCGGTCCCAAGATATCTGGAAAAGAAAGGGGGGAGGCATTTAAGAATATTGTTTACAGATTATTTCGAATGTTCTGTAACTACTAGGTCGGAGGAATGGTGGGAGGGAAATCGTACAAGACCGGTAGGTCTTGGAAACGGCAGTAAACGCAGATTACGTCTTTGGCGTCCGATAATGTGCGCTGTGGTCGGTGTGTGTGTGTACTTCTTCCGTCTTGTACTGTGCGTACGTGTGTGTAGCGTGTTAGCAGTAGACCCCACGGGATGGGTCCAGGAATTGTCTATTATAGAGTTGGTGGGAAGGGTACTTTCTTCAGTTTTGTACTGAAGAAGAAATTGTGGCGTTCGGATCCGAAGAAATCGAAGGAGAGAAGGGTCAAGAACGCAAGACCCCGTACAAGTCATCATCATCATCGGCACTACAACCGGGATCCGGTCTTGGCCTTATTTAGCAAGTGTCGAGCCTTGTTAAATTTTCCATAATAATTTTTTTTACGGGTAAGGTCATTAGTCTTGCGCCACCCCCGTACAAGTAGGTTCTCGGTATTCTGAATACTTTAGAGTTACCTGTATGCTAATTGTAGCAAGTACTCGTCGATAGGGGTGTTGTGTGGGTTTTCCCCCTTCCTTAAAAATACCTTGACGAAACGGAATTTATAACAAATAGATACTAATACTAATATAATAAAACAATAACAACAACTAAATAATAATAATAAACAGCGCTACAGTAGCTATTGTACACAAAAAAAACTTATTGTACAAAAAAAAAAAAAAAATAAAGGAGGCTTGGAAAATAAAAGCTAAGAAGGAAAAAAATAAAAAAGTGAAAGATTGATTCTACGTAAAACTCTCCAAACAACTAGAAGTGCGAATGAGAATTTAAGCCTATTGATGTAATCAATGAGCATTCAAACGCATCCCAAGAAGTAAATATACTGTCTATGAACGGCACTTGCATCGGCCAAGCCAAGAAATTATCACTCCTCGGCACTCGAATTAATTCGACTCTTAACTGGAATGACCACATATTTGAAGCTGCACAAAGTGCAGCCAAATGTATGGGGTTCCTTAAGAGATGCAAAAGATACTTCACTCCATCCAACCTGGCCACTATTTACAAGGCGTATATTCGTCCAAAAATGGAGTTCAACTCCCATATTTGGTCAGGGGCATCCAAAACTGCACTACACGTGCTCGACAGGATGCAAAAACGAGCAGTGAAACTTATTGGGGAGCCAGTCGTAAGTCGATAAATTCCGTCGTTAGAACACAGGCGCAACGTATCATGCCTATCTCTTTTCTATAGGTATTACCACGGTCGTTGCTCAACAGAACTTGCTGAATGTGTTCCACCCCTTCAGACATTTTCCCGCGATACCCGTCAATCTGTGAATGCGCATCAGTTCACATTGAAAGTGGACTTTAGGCGAACAAATAAACATAGAGAGTCATTCTTTAGCCGAACCACACGAATGTGTACTGTTCTGCCTGATCATGTGCTTCCTGGCCGTTGTGATGTCCAGACATTCAAGACCAACATACATCGACACTTCCTTTCCTTATCCACTTCCTATCCATTCGCTCGCACTGTGCTCTGACATTTAAGGGTTTAAGAGTATTTCAAAATCCCCTTTTGTACGCGCGTTAGTGTAAAAAAAAAACCAAATCGGTGGGGGAGATTCCACAAAGCATGGGAGTATCCCCAATGAGAACAAGTCGACACCTTTCTCTCATAGGAAAGGTAAAGAAACTTGATAAGTGGGTACCCCATGAACTGAACGAGTCCCAAAAACTACGGCACCTGGAAATCTGCGCATCGCTTAGATTAAGAAACCAATCTGAAACGTTTTTGCACCAGAGAGTCTCCTGTGATGAAAAGTGAATTCTGTATGATAACCGTAAAAGACCTGGGCAGTGGTTGGATGGAGGTGGAAAACCAAAACACCCCCAAGCCCGAGCTTCACCAAAAAAAGGTTGTGGGGAAGAAGTATGGTGTGCAGGCGTACTACACCGGTCCACTTCTTCTCCCATCATCAGTGTCACAAAGATCCGGTCTCCGAAGGAAGAGAAACTGCTCACCACATCCAGCACAGGAAACAAAACACACGAATTGATTGGTGACCACCTTTTTTTTTACTTTTATTGTTTCTTAACACAAGGTAATTTTGATTTACAGCAACAAACAGTTTTCAATTCAGCGTTGTGGTTGCTGTAATATGTTCACCTAATGTTAAAATATTTATATTTGGTTTAAACTAGGCACCAACATTCGCGGAATACATAATGAAGCGAATAAAAGGATACGTCCCGCAGGGGTGCAGACTCCGGTACACACCCTACGGGGGATGCTAAGAAAGACAAACTCAATGTGCGCGCACTGAAGGATGGGAAAAGACTCATCGAGGATAGAACTCTGACTTGAATTCAATCCTCAATTAATGGTGAGTGGTGAATATCCTCTCGGCTAAGGATATGTTTACTTACCACAAGAGAAACGTAAAGTCTCTCTTTGTGCTATAGAAAATCAGATCTCGTAATTAAGATCATGGTGTATGGGTGTATGCGTGATCGCGAAGATCACATTGTTCAACTCATGCGCGAAGGCCATGGAAAAACAAAGCTGAAAAACTGTAAGGACAAAGGGATCGTATACGCCATTGTTTACGATGTGCATCGTAGCTATAATAGACGACACTGCTTCGGGGGAATAGCGCTAATTTGTTTTTCTATTTACCCAATGGGAAATGTGTATCGCGTCTATTACCGGCGGTGGCTTGTCGTCAGATTAGTGATCGTGGTCGGGTATATTGCAGCTGCATAAATAGCCGCATTGTAATTAGGCTGGTGATGCTAAAGGAATCTAGGTGTACGATGGGTGATCGTGTACCGCATTTTGCTGCGCAAAAGGGATTGAATTTGTATACATGATTACATGCGAAGGAATTCGGTTTATGACTCTAGACGCAAGATGTGAGTATTTGCTTTTGTCCGATGGACAAAGAGCTGCCGAGGCCGTGGAACTGCCAGGGACATGTGGTGTTGAAAAGCAACCTGCGTTGATCAATAGGTACGGCCCGATCCTTTTGCATGACAATGCTAGACCCCATACCTCACAAGTAACGGTGCAAAAACTGTTGCAGTTGAGATTTGAAATTCTTCCGGATGTAGTGCTCTGAAAAGCCCTACCACCTTTTTTCCTCCATTTCCACATCCAAATCCCAGCTATTTTACTACAAAACTCAAAATCCGATCAAAACCCGAAAAAACCCAAACATAAACCAAAATTCGCAATAAACGAATCAAACATTCGTTTATCGCTTATTAGCTGCTTCCACGGCATAATTAAATCCAAAATCTTAAATTAAAATCAAATTCCCAATAAACGAATCTAATATTCGTTTATTGTTCTATATTCGCCCCACGGCATCATCTAAATTCAAAAACCAGAGATACGTTATCTCAATTTGGTAAAATCCATCAAAGTGAACAAACAAAAACCCGAATTCATTTACATATCCACATCTGCACAATAGTTTCATAGGAATTCAGGAAACTGAATCCTTATCTTAAATAAACACTGAGCATCTCACTCAGGATTCCAAAATCGGGATTTTTGTAGGAAATTGTGTATTTTCGAGATACAAATTTCGATTTGTTTCTCTTTATAAGGGTGATGAATTTCAGATTCGAGGTTCAGTCTCGATTGGCGTCCGAAGTGGAAGAACGCCAATAAACTAAATAAAATTATAAAATAAATGTAATTAAATAAATAAATCGAGGTTTAAATGCTGGAAATAAAGGTGATAGATTTTTTATTGCGCTTGGCCGATTCTTCCTACTCGACGACCGGTAGCTGCTCTTCCCTCGAGGTTCGAGGAAGCACGGCGGCAACCGCAACGGGTCCCCTCGGGAGCGGTCTTTAAGAGATCTTACGTCCTTTTCAGGATAAGAAGACACGCTACCTGAGAGAAGGACCACTACACGGATCCACCGTACTTTCATGACATTTTTCCAACGGACAACCACCTTTTTCACAATCTGGATTCATTTTGCCGACAGAAGGTCTTCCGGAACCCAGCAGAGGTCATAAAAGCCTTTGGAGGTTTTATTGCCTCAAAAAGGCAGCACTTCTACGAAAAAGGTATATTTCACCTTCTATCACGTTGGAAGAATGTCATAAATGCCAACAGATCCTATTTTGATTGAATAAAAATTCACGGAAAAATAATATTATCTTTTAAATGTTTACTATAAAATCGGACATTTCTTGTGAGACAATCCGATAGAATTGGTTTCTCTATTGCGTTGGTGATTGTTCTGTCTCTGGTATAAGCGACGGAATGGATGAGGACACCGAGTTTTGTTAGATGTTTTAAACAAATGCCCAGAATTTTCTACTACCTGCGAGAGAGTGCAGTATTTGTTGTCTCACTATCTGGTCACACAAGAAGTTTGCGCAATGCAGGTCATTTCCAGCTCGCTTGAATCGTTTCCGCTTTTTCTCTGTTTGATTTATACAAGTGCAAGTTTAACTCTTTAGCCTTAAAGGCCAAGTCTCTTTGGTTTGGTACTCTTTACACTGTGTGGAATAAAGATCCGTCTACTAAATGGAAGCGTGCCTGTCAATGTGTTCGCCATAGCATCAACATCGTTATTAAGCAAAAATAACGATCAAATTAACTTCCCAAAAAGGAAGTTCCATATATAGCGTTTGCGACGATAGTGACCTTGTATCACGTTGGAAGAATGTCATAGATGCCAACAGATCTTATTTTGATTGAAATAAAAATTTACCGAAAAATAATATTGGCTTTGAAATTTTTTAACTTCCAGAAATGTGAAGCCATCCTATTTAGAACTCCATTATATAAAGCCACATACGACACAAGGAAAAACTGGCGAAAGCTAGTTATCGTGGGACCGCATGGAGATAAACTGGAAACCAAGAGTTTAGTTAAATACCTGGGCATCTGGCTAGACCAATATCTGTATTTCAACAGACATGTAGAGGCTGCTTTGCTCAAAGCGAGGAAAAGTTTTGCTATGACAAGGAGGCTATTTCACAGTAGCCAACTTGACAGCAGGGTAAAAGTCATATGCTACATGACGCTAATCAGGCCAATGCTCATATATGGTTGCCCAGTATGGTTCAACATAGGTCCAAATTTGATGGAAAAGATTCGGGTGTTCGAAAGAAAGTGTCTCAGAAGTTGTCTCAGATTATATCGGACACCGGAATCGGACTATAAAAAGTATTACTCAAATGAGACTTTATATAATGAAGCGTACATAAATAGGGTGGATAATTTTATGATTAAATTAATCAGAGGACATATTGCGAGAGCAATAAGCTCGTCCAATGACCTAATTTTCGGGGCCTATTATCCAAACACCTTGTACTATGAGAGCGTGCGTCGCAACGGCTTTGTTCCACTAGAGGCGTTCCTTGACTTGGATAAGAAAAAAATATTCACAGCTCTTCATCTAGGTCCCAAAATGGAAATCAGAGGCAGAAAACGAAAAACAACCACACGATTCGACAAACTGCTAATCACATTATCCAAGAACAAGCCGTTCTCTTCTTCAACGGGATTAAAACATGACTTAAACGCACATTGTACGAGCCGTACAATTAGAAACAGACTTATATCGTATTCCGACGATAGTGAAGAACGTGTGATCCGAACTGACGCTATGACAGTTAGAATCACTAAAAATGTAACCAATGCTCAACACATCAGGCCACTGCCGCTTGTACGAATTCGATTTTTAAACTCAAGTACACTCAACTGATGTGGAATTGTTATGTTATCGCTATGGTATACGGCTCTGACACATTTTCCTATTCGATTTTCGTTCGGTGTTCTTCACTATTTGCTTGTGTATTGTGTGTGTATCTGTGGGGGGCGAAGTCGTGGTGGCGACGTCGACACGAGGTTCTACTTCGTCCCCACAAGTTCTTCAAGGTCCGCCGTAAAATAAAACTTTTCACCAACACAAGACTAAAACTCCGCCACAAGACAGCTAAACGAAAACACTCAGGTTTGTTTACCAATTAAATGGTTTATTTATTAAATCATTTCTTAACACAAACTGGGATTAAACGACAGGTCTCATACAAATTTAGAACACTGATGGTCGACTCTCGACTTGGTAAAGGCGCACACACGAAAAGGGTAATTAATACGTAAAACTGATTTACGCACGCAACTGCACCCCGACACGTTAAATGGAGACTTCTGAATGTACGCGTCTCCGTGGTGCGAAAGGGGGAGCGGAAGACGAACCGTCCGAATCGGTGGTTGGAATACGACTTAAAGATTCAACCCACGTTTGGGGTGAGCTTTTGGTGGTGTGGTCAAAACGAATGAAATTTCCTTTGACCAGTGACCAATGGAAGGCGATCTCTAGGACCCGGTGGTGTATTTGTGTGTTAGAATACATCACCGTGTTTATGGATACGTTTAGCCAAGGATAAACGGAACCTACAACGAGGAAAAAAAAAACAAAGGGGGAAACGACCTAAGGCATCTTTCGGTAATGAGGGTCAGCTGTCTAAATAGCAGCCACTCATTAGATGCTAAAAGGGATTGCGATAAATTATACAATAGAGATCGTATATCGTCTCTCTGCCGACTGGAAGAATCGGATTCTTTTGTTTGCATATGTTTATGCTATTGAAACCAATCCGGCGGCAAGGCGTGGCGTCGGTGATTGTTTGAAGATTCAAACAAAGAAATATTTCCGCGAGAAGTGCTTGCAACTGAATCAATAGTTGCAAGTCTTCGGGAAGTAATTTAGATGGATACATCAATGGCGGTTGTGTATACCATCTGTGTCAATTATGCATGGCATCTATGGCGACGGCAGGATCGAACTATAATGTGAATATCTACACTAATTGGAAATTCGGTTTTTGGGTCGCTAATGCAGAGATGCATTGATAATGTGTGAATGCCCATGTAGGAAAAATTCTTTTTAGGAATTTTAGGCAATGCTTGTATGCATTAATTGTCCTTGGAAAAGGAAATATTTTCAGGTGCCCATGCGATTGCATTGGCGGGGGACAATGGGAGTTGAGTTGCGGAATATGGGGTTTTTTTTTAGGTAAGTGGGCCGTGGGGTTTGGCGAAACCGCCACATATCTGTTAGAAACGCCGGACTAATAGAAGCGGGTCTTCCTGGAAGAAGTCCCAGAAAAGTTCCATACTATAGCAAGAAAAATATAAAGTTGAGACCCGTAGTTGGAAAAAAACACCTCCACCGTGCGCATTGGAATAATATCTTATGGTGGGATGAAACCAAGATTAATTTCTTTGGCTCCGATGGAAAAATGTACGTCAGACGACCAATGAACTCAGAATTCGATCCAAAGTATACGAAAAAGACAGTGAAACATGGTGGAGGCAATTTAATGATTTGGGGGTGCTTTTCAGCATCTGGTGTTCGTCCAATTTTTCTTATAAAGGACAAAATGTGTGCTAAAGATTATGTAGAAATTTTAAACACCTTTATGCTACTATTTTCTGAAGAGGACATGCCTATTAAATGGGAGTTTATGCAGGATAATGACCCCAAGCACACCTCAAAATTGGCTAAAGAATAGTTTCTTCAAAACAAATTCAATGTTATGGAGTGGCCGTCGCAGTCCTGTGGGGTAGGTTTAACTGTGCTCCTGCACGGGAGCGGATTCGATAAACACCCACTGAATAACACTGGATGACAAGAAGAAAAAATGTCAAAAATACAAAAACACGCTGGATTGACTTCAACTTAACACAAGTGATTCACGATAATGTTATAAATTGTCGAGAGCACTTCGACCTTATGGTTTGAATGTTTCTTAACTGATATTGAAACATACGCAGTATGTCCACGTCGTTTTTAGTTCCCGATAGCATGTTCACATCGATAATCCATGGTTCTGGGGACAGCCCGATCGCACAATAAACTATTCGCGAATTCCCTCGTACGAAATAAAAATTCAAACTTAAAGTTCTTTACGCATCCACACTCTACAACCCGGGAGTAAAGGAAAACTCGAATCTTGGCGCGCGTGTATTCCCGATAGGGGATGAAATCTGACTCCTCGTTTGGACGGCATTGACCCAGCTTCAGCGCTTGAGATGAGTCTTCACTCATGTCATCGGCGGGGAAAGCAATTTTTCCTTCGCCCCAACGACCAATGAAAAACGGTTTGCATCCTATTGGAAGGTTCACATGGACGTCGTCCAGATACTTTGAATGTCTTTTCCTTGAAGAAAGAAAGACAAACGAGACATACGTTGGGCGAAGGAAAGGAAAAACACACATGCAGCTGGTCAAATATGATGATCGGTGTACGGGCTGGGTGTATTGCCACCGTAGGATAGAGGATAGATTTTTGATTGACGTTAAGTCAACAGAACTTTGCCCACGATGGTTAGGGAGCAGAATGGATGTGAGCATGTTTGCTTTAGAGGAAGATAACGAGGGACACGATCATGGGTATGATTGTATCCAATTCAATGGTCTGTTGGTGGTCGATCTTGGGATATTTATTGCGGCTGCTGACAACCTAATAGACATCGAAACATTGTATGTTTACTCATTGGCCACTGCATACAGCATCAATTCGCTTGTACGCAGATTGCCAACGTTACATCGGTCGGGTGTGTGTTTATGTTAAAACAACACTTGAAATTCCTGTTGGTAGCCAGAAATGGGCTGTGCTGTAGATTGTTGCTTGATCGATCGACCGATAGTTCAGCAGATAAGGCGAGGATGAACATGTCATGCACGTGCATGGGAAAATGCTTCTTAGCATTGCGCATTGACAGGTTCGGGGATTCATGTTGGTTACCTGATAAGGTAACCGAATTAGATTTCAGAGGCATGATGCGTTGGATGCAAGCATGATCCGAGGTGAAAGTTGATGGGCTCATGTTTAGTATTTCTTTTATGTATTACAGTGCACCAAATCTATTAATATATTTTTAATTCTTATTTTTCCCCAAACACATTCTTTCTTAACGATTAATGTCGAAGAACAAGCTTGTTTCTATTATTTTTTCCATCACTGTATATCCAATATGGCGCAAGACTAATGACCTTGCCCGGAAAAAACAAATCATTATGGAAAATTTAACAAGCCTCAGGATTTGCTAAATAAGGCCAAGACCGGTTCCCGGTTGTAGTGCCGATGATGATGATGATGATGATATCCAATATTGGGTTTAAAATTGTCGAATTGGGCAATCGTTATGTGTATCATAAGTTGCTCTAAGCGCTTAAAGCACATTTCTCTTAGAATGATGATTGTCGTAACTCAGCTGTATAATTTGTAGACGTTGTGCTGTGCTTAGCAATTCCACGATAATATATCAAAAAATACGATGAATGTGACTTTCGTCGATCTCTCATAAAAACCCTACTAGAAAAACAACCTCCAAATGAATCACCCGATAGTATAACTATTTGGTATTGACTGCAGGAAAGGCAATTCCTCCTCCGGTGGTTGCCTTTGGTCCGGAGGTAAAAAGCATTGGTCTGCCAAATTGGGTGCATTCGTTCAAGAGCGGTGTTTGTGGAATAGGCAATAGAGGTAAGGCAGACAGTATTCCATTTGCATGCCAGGATAAGTAAATAGGTTTTTATTTAACTTTCTATTCTGATTTAAAAATTCCGTTTGCTTCTTTCTTGGTGTTGGCGTCATAAATTGGTTTCCGTCTTTATTTCCATCTCATCTAACAAAACAATATAATTAACAAATTGAAGAACTTCTTCCAAACAACGTATTGAATAGGAACAATTTTAATTAAAATACAGTCCCGCAAAGTAAAGAGTTATAGAACGTTTAAATAAACAGATTTTGAAGTAAACCTCTGGGTTGAGATCGAACCCCCACTGTGCATCTATCTAGCTTCAATGGATTTAGTCACTATGCCTACCAAGGTAAAAGCGATCCACATTTTCCTTTTGGAGTCACCGAGACGCACCAAACTGGTTGCGCTAGCTCATAAATCTTCCGTTTATTAGAATTCACTAATCACGCGATCAGTCGCAAAGGAAATGAGTAATCCCAGAAAAAATTTAGCAGTTTCCACTTACCAGTTGCAGAAAACATGTTGACAGCAAAAAGTGTCGCCTAGTACAAGATCCCATGACATAATTATTCCATCGGGTTGGTTAAGAGATTAGAAGCTGCCACCACAAACCGTATCGTGTCCGGTCGATGGTCGTTGGTCGACGGTCACTGATGCCGACAAACAGGTGAACTCGTTTGTCGTCACTAGTTTCACCAGTCCAACGAGTTCTCCGGTGCCAACTAGAAAAGTTGCTACTTCAACTATCAAATATTCACCACGCAAGGATCTGCACTACTTTGCAAGAGATTTACGCAGATTCCCGCACCTAGAACCGACTTGGCGAAGCACATTCATCAACAGCAACACACAACGACGCAGCACCGATGGCAATTATATGAACAACAACAATAGCAACAACCACCAACCGATTATATAAATCTCGCACTATTTTGGTTATTTTTATCTGAGATTCCACCGGGCTGCGGAATCTCGCGACCAGGTAGCCTAACAAAAGACCAATTAGCACTTAACGGATGCGACGGCGGTGCCGGACTCAGGACCT
This sequence comes from Microdon myrmicae, assembly GCA_963931805.1. Taxonomy (NCBI): domain Eukaryota; kingdom Metazoa; phylum Arthropoda; class Insecta; order Diptera; family Syrphidae; genus Microdon; species Microdon myrmicae. The sequence goes on from OZ007496.1 coordinate 182,144,852, forward strand.
GAGCGCGACCAGGATAATCTCTCGTTTCGAAGGGCTACTACTATGGCGGCGAACGCAACTAAATCTCCTCAAAACAAAGAAATTTCTTTTTCGCGAAGAAATCACGAGTTAAGGCGAAGCGGCAAATAGAAAGCGCTCTACACATCGACTGTAGTGCAAGGTCTCGGAAACCGATGAAGATGAACAACAATTCGTCACACGGTCCACACTTTATGGCAGCAGTTCGAACAATGCTCTTACACGATGACGACGGATGGAGCAGTGTATCGTAATCGCGTGAACCGATTCGCGGTGGTGTGTATGGAGCGGTTTGAAAAATGAAAACACTGCGGTAATGAGAGAGAGAAGCAACCCCAACTGCCCATAGAGATACCACTTGTTGAATCACATGAGTGGGAGCGACAGATTCATCTGGCAAAGGAGTTCACGATGCGAGAGCGAGAGAATATTGCTAGTGGAATTTCTTTATTTACATTTGTACTTCTTGTTTGAGTTGCGCTTTGAATCGGTTTTCTAATGGAGAGTGTAGAATGCAATGCGCCTTGTGTAGAGTCTGCCATTTTGACATATAAACGTCGGGTAAAATTTGAATTGTCGTCGTTTAGGATTTAATGTTCTCATTATTTTTGTACTTAGGTAAATGGCGTGTAATTTAACACATCACTGAAAATTTCACTATTTAAAAGATAATCATTAATAAATGTTTTGAGTGTTTGGAATGTAATTTTTATAAAAACACAAAATTTAAACAGTTTTACTTATTTCTGAAGTAGTTCAACGGACATCGATAGAGGAAACGTATTATTAGATAATGCTGTCAATCGGTGGTCTGGCGCAAGACTAATGACCTTGCCCGAAAAAAAAACAAACCATTATGGAAAATTTAACAAGCCAAGGCCAAGACCGGTTCCCGGTTGTAGTGCCGATGAACATGATGTCAATCGGTGGTGTGACCTTTTTCTTTGTGACAATAAAAGAGTTTCACTAACAAAAAGTTAAATCTTAATACTGTAACAAATTTACGACGGTGGCTTAATGTAACGCTGTAAATTATTCGATAAACAAATAAATAAAATATTTCTGTAATTTGTTTTTATTTATTTATATTGGGTTTTCCAATAGGGACTTGACCTGTTGTAGGCCGTTTCTTATGCAGAAAATCTTGGTAAATGTGTCGCCACATTTTGCGATGAATTGTTATCCCATAACCATGTCAATTGTTTTCCCATACAATATATAGTATTGTGACGCATATGACGATCAGTACTAGAATATTCGAGAAAGTCCGAAACAAAGTACTAGAATATTGTAGCGAGCTTAGGGTTCGCTGGATTAATTATTTTAAAATATATAAGAGCCGTTATATCGATTCTGAATTAATGTGACATTTTATTAGTCCGTAATACCAATCGTTACTTTTTACCGTACACTTAACGTTTTCTTTATTATCGCTTCCGTAATTATCGCGTATTTTACTGCTTACTTATTACTACCACACTTATCGCTTGCTTCACGTTCTACTTCTTACTCATCAGCAATCGCTTGGTTCACTTCCTACTTCATACTCATCACTATGCTCTGTGTGCGACGTATTTATACTGTTTCAGCGTGTCGTTTCCGTCCGTTCCACTGCCTTGAATGTTCTACTGTTCCTAGTATCCAGTTTTCAATTACTTTATAGAATATTCTAGTACTCTGTTTCGTACTCTCTAGAATATTCTAGTACTGATTGTCATATGCGTCACACTACCCTCCGCCTAGATTAGTTCGTCCCGAACTAAATTCACTGGTCTCCCGGGCCAACAAAAGCCGCCAGTCGGTCGCGATGCACCACTTTCATCTTGGCGTTCGGCGGTGGAAGTTCTTGACCTTCATCCTAATTTTCTACTGCTCTCCTTTTCGCGTCAGCTCTAGCCTGCCACCATTCTTCCTTTTCCTGACAACGGAATTCCTCTTGCATTTTAGGGATCTCATGCGAATAGTATAAGAGAAAATGCATGTGCACACCCTTAAGCTCTTCTGGAGTTTGCGCATCACGTAAGCGATCTAGATCTTCATCTTTAATTACACGCATATCATCTGGTATTGGAGCATCTGTCGATTTCATAAACGTATCCAACTGGTAGTTTCGCATCTTTTCAAATAACTGGAGCGATTTGTTCTTTGGAGCTGACAGTAAACACCATCGTGCGTCGTAGTAATAGACTTTCCATAGATCGTCGCACGTTATTTCTGGTTTCACGTGTTCTTCTGTGTAGACCGCAATGAACGGCACCACTAGCTGTTGATTACGCCTACAATTTAGGGCTTGCTTGATCTTTCCCCCCATATGTGGTGGCTTACAATAGCGGTCTCGACCTCCAACATCCGTTGATCTCTTTTGTTCGGAAACAGTTGATTTACAAAACGCATGTTTGTAAATCCATTTAGCTTCATCTTGTAGTTCATTGGATCTCTCTGGAACAGGCGTAACCGGAACTTCGCGCAATTGCATTCGTTCAGGAATATCTGTTGTACGGATTTCATTGTCCAAATCAGTAAAGGGACCCCTTTCCAATTCATCATTGAAATGTTTTGCGGCCTCACTTTCCCTGTGACTACGTTCAGAGCGGCGTTCAACATCGTCTTCGTCGTCGAATAGCTGTTCGTCTATCGCCTCACGTGCTGAACCTTCATTGACGTGCTGTTCCTCTCCATCACTTTCTTCATCCTGTGTACGACGCAGACGCTTGGAACGCTTTCTGCCTTCGACTTTCAAACCAAGATTCTCTTCAATAAGGTCACAGTCGTCGTCTTCCAGTCGGTCGTCCAACTCGTCATCATCATTGTAAATCCGTTTCAGGGAACGGCCTGAAGCATCAGTGTCTTCACCATCACTGCCGTCCTCTTTAATCGGGTTATCATCGATGAAATTCTTCAGTTCTTCACGTAACACATCATCGTCATTTTCCTTCTCTTCCTCACTGCTGTCGGGCATAGCTTTGCTCTTCCTGAGTTTCTTCCTTTCATGTGCTCCAATTTCTCCTCATCCTCAGATTCTTCCGCTTCCGAGTCCCAGAATTCTTTCATACACTGCCTTTGGGCATCCAATTTTGCATTAACCTCTGCAGCTCGCGCATCCAATTTTGCCTTAAACTCTGCAGCTCGCGCGTCTAATTTTGCCATCATAATCCTGAACATCTCCCAAATGTCCAACGGTTGCGAACTCGTCTCCGAATGTCGATCTGCCATCGTCACAATACACTTTCACACACTTATTCACTTAAACAATAATTAATCCCACTTCTGACACCAATTGTAGCGAGCTTAGGGTTCGCTGGATTAATTATTTTAAAATAAATAAGAGCCGTTATATCGATTGTGAATTAATGTGACATTTTATTAGTCCGTAATAACAATCGTCAGTTTTTACCGTACACTTAACGTTTTCTTTATTATCGTGTCCGTAATTATCGCGTATTTTACTGCTTACTTATTACTACCACACTTATCGCTTGCTTCACGTTCTACTTCTTACTCATCAGCAATCGCTTGGTTCACTTCCTACTTCATACTCATCACTATGGTCTGTGTGCGACGTATTTATACTGTTTCAGCGTTTCGTTTCCGTCCGTTCCACTGCCTTGAATGTTCTACTGTTCCTAGTCTCCAGTTTTCAATTACTTTATAGAATATTCTAGTACTCTGTTTCGGACTCTCTAGAATATTCTAGTACTGATTGTCATATGCGTCACAATGTTGTAGAAAGTACTGGAAAACTGGAGACTAGGAACAGTAGAACATTCAAGGCTATGGAACGGGTGGAAACGAAACGCCGAATCAGAATGAGGAAACGGTATAAATACGACGCACACAGATCATGGAGACGAGTAAGAAGTAGAAAGTGAAGCAAGCGATAAGTAAGAAGTAAAAGACGCGATAAGTACGGAAGCGATCGTTATGTACGGTAAAGTAACGGTTGTTATTAACGGACTAATAAAGTGTTACATTAATTCAAAATCGATTTAACGGCTCTTATTTATTTAAAATAATTAATCCAGCGAACCCTAAGCTCGCAACAGTTTGTAGGCATGCTCATGCTGGTTAGCTTATAAATAAGACCTTCTAACCAAACGGTCCCTGTGCACAGCAGTTTTGCTTTATTCCATTGTGTCGGGTTTCCAATAGGGACTTGACAACTTTTTTTTTAAATAAAACGCAAACTATTTAAGATATTTCAAAGATTTTATTATCTGGTTGATAAACAATCAAAACAATTATGAATAGAACTCGACTTCATTCATATGGCCACCGCGGGCACGTTTGCAGCGGTCGATTCGTTGGACCCAATTTTCGATGACTCGGCCACACATTTCGGCCGAAACGGCCGCTATTTTGCGTTCAATGTTGGCTCTGAGCTCTACCAACGTCGTCGGCTTGTTGGCATAGACCAATGACTTGACGTAGCCCCAAAGAAAATAGTCTAGAGGCGTTAAATCGCACGAACAAGGCGACCAACCGACTGGCCCACTTCTTGAGATAACATGCTCATCAAACTTACTCTTCAATAAATTGATTGTATCGTGTGCTGTGTGGCTTGTGGCACCGTCTTCTTGAAACCACATGTCACCCAAGTCCATATCTTCCAATTCGGGCCAAAAATAATCGGTAATCATGGCGCGATAACGATGGCCATTCACAGTAACGTGACGATCGTTATCGTAGACGAAAACATACGGCCCAATAACCCCGTCGGCATGCAAACCGCACCAAACAGTTATTTTTTGTGGATGAAGTGGTGAATCGTGAAGCACATGTGGATTTTCAACCGACCAATAACGCATGTTTTGCTTATTGACGAACCCATTGAGCCAAAAATGAGCTTCGTCACTGAAGATGATTTTGCGATGATATTCATCATGTTGGCGCATCTCTTCCAGAGCCCAATCGGAGAACGTACGTCGCTTCAAATGGTCGATCGACTTCAATTCTTGAGTCAGCTTGATCTTGTATGGGTTTAAACCAAGATCCTCTCGCAAAATTCGTCATAAAGTGGTCTGGGCGATGCCCAATTCTTGAGGACGCCGTGGAATTGACTGTTTTGGATCGTTTGCTACGGACGCCTGAACGGCAGCGTTATTTTCGAAACTTCGACCAACCCGTTCTCTCACTGCCACGGCAAAATCACACAACGAATATGTAGACTCAGATTTTTGCACTAAACTTGTTATTGCTTGTCTACTAGGGCGAGAATTACGACAGAAATTTGGAGTTTACGCTCTTAAACTTGCGGTCACTAACTGCAAATTTCAGTAGTAAATTTTTATAATTAGCAGACGTTGTTTGTTCGTGTACTTAACCATGATGAAAATGTTGAGTTTACTGAATAAATTGGCAGTGACCGTTCGATGATTAGTGAAAGGGTGCGTTCACAAATTAAATTCAAAGTTATCAAGTCCCTATTGGAAAACCCGATATATGTTATAAATGCATGATTTGTGTGAGTTCGACGTTGATTAGTTAAAATTTTTAAATTTGTTTTTATTTCTTGATTCACTATACACACGCGATACCAAATCAAATATGGGAATAAACAATAAATACACCAATGATTGCAATATCAATTAGAATTAACAAATAAGGTATTGACTCAGATATTGAATTTGCAAACACCTCCGGAATAATTTTCCCAAAGAATACCTGTTGCGGATTCGCACTGGACATAACCAGCGAATTCGCAACTGAATGTTACCCGTGGCAACCGAATGACAAATGTCAACAACGAGCTGGCATAATCAGTTGCTTTGGTTGTCAAGCAACCAATAACAAATCTTTCTTCTTCGTTAACTGCTGAGCGAAACAGGTGGCAAAAATTGGAATCAAAAAACATCCTATTAATCTGAATAAATAAAGTTAACAATTAAACACGGTAAAACGGACCATGAATTGTAATTTCATTCGAGAGGAATATTTCTAGGATTGCGACAGTCAATCAGTTTACAGGTATTCGTCTCTCTTTTCTATGACATTTAAGCTTGTTTCAGAACGACATATTTCAACATTACCCAACGTCAGGAGACACCATCGTGTTGCTGCCGCCACTATCCAGCCCACACCAAGTTAACAACTTTCTGTGTGTGGAAGGTGTGTTCCACGCTTGTTGGACACACAATTTGGTCCTTCGAGCCGGATCCAGTCTGTGGATCCATTTCACTGCTGCCAGCTCGCAGCCTAACATTAGTGCAGACCGCCGCCAAACTCGTTGGCCACTGCAAAGATTGTAGATACAATCTACCGCCGCCTCCATACACGTTTAGGAAGCAACAGCCGTGCAGTCCGCCGCCCAGTTTGGGGCCACTGCCAGGGATCCATCGGTGGATCACACCGATTGTGGATCCAACATCGCCACCCAGTTCGCAGCACCGCCTGCTGGAACCTGAGATTAGTATCATCATCAAGCTGCCCAGTGTAGCTATAGACAGGCGCCAGATTAGTGCCGCATCAGTAATCTGCGCCCAGTGCAGCTATATACCGCCGCCAGTTCAGAGCGCCACATGAGCTGCCCACATGGGAGCCATAATACTGCCCAGTAAATAGCTGCACACGACAGCTACAACTACCGATGCTCAGAACGCAGCCCCCGTCCAGCCTAAGGATCCACCCCGCCAAATTCGTGGTGCACGCTGTCTCAAGCGCAGATAACTAACAACTAACCACACCGAGACCAGTTCGCGGCACAGCCTGCTTGAACCAGACTGTGGAACCAACTACCGCTGCTCAGAACGCAGCCCTCGCCCAGTGCAGATACCTACCAGGTTCTCAGGCAAGACCACAATTTTCAAATACAACCAAATTATCGCCGCCAAATTCGTGGCCCCCACCGAAACTGTTCCCAGCAGTTACTTACCACCACACCGCGACCAGTTCGCGGCGCAATTGAGGTCCAGATCTGTGGATCGGCTACCCCTGCCAGTTCGAGGTGTAGTCTGGGATTCAGATCTGTGGATCGCAGCCAAGTTAGCGGTGCCACTGCAAAGGATCCAGACATACGGATCAATCGCCGCCAAGTTCGCGGACTACTATAAGGTCCAGACTTAAGGACCGACCGACGTCAAGGTCGCGGAACATCATCGTCCAGACGCAAAGACCAACCGTCGCCAAGATCGATACATCTAAATTACGAGGAGATGTCGGCCCCAATGCACGAGAAGTGGAAGACGACAAAGGCTACATTGGCGGAACAGTTAATCAGCGCCCAGTTCGCTTCCCAGGAGCGGATGTCCTGTGCCTTTCTCAACCTTGAGAAGAGAGGGCCGCCAACGTTGTTCGCGGTGGACATACGCCAGCACAACCTTCAGATCGAATGGGAGGACATCAGAGAGCGACACGAAGAGATAGAACGCCAGGCCACTCCAGAGATAACCAGCGGCTACCGCTACTTCGTGGACCTATTCATAGATCAAGCTGAAAAGGTCTATCTGGAAGAGGTCACAAAGTTTGTTGAGGCAAGGGGCGCCCTCACAGTCGAACGTCCGGCCGCATACAATACTGATACCGACACCTTGTATCCACCCAACAGTCGGTTGCTGTCATTGATGCCACAACCACCTTGGTGGCCAGGAACTCCAACAACAATAGGCATGCATATGCCACATGGGATTTGCAGATTGCCATCACAGATGATGCAACCGGAGAAAACCTCCCCTACGGAAAACAAAGGTGTGGCGACAGACACCGAAAAGCCAGCCAAGGCAGGTGCTGCCAAACGCAAGACAGCCAAGGGAGGAACGCTCGAGAAGAAAACTGCTCCAAACCAGGTTCCAGAGGCAGCGAAAGAAGTGAAAACTGCAGCAGCACCCACCGCTGACACTGCAATCCAAAGCAATGCTGCGTTCAGCACGAAGGCACCAGCCGCTGCCAGTGCACCAGCCCCAGACCAGAAAGATAAATTCGATGCAGCCCCAGGAAGGAATGAAGCCTACTGCAGAGAAACTCGCCGAAAAGGGCAAGGATATCAAATCAACGAGACTGCTCGAGGCTCAGTTCGCGCTCGACCCAGTCTCCCCCATTAAGGCAATCGACGCCGACCAAGGCAATGATGCCAACTCCCGAGACTGCTCGAGACTTCGTTCGCGCTCGACCCAGTCTCCCCCATTAAGGTCAGCGATGCCGACCAAGGCAAAGATGCCCAACGACAGTCCCCTGTGACATCCACGGTCCTCAGTCCAACAGCATATAGACGAGAACCGCACACACTCCCAGTGAGTATGGACCAGCAGGCCACCGACCAGAGTGCCGCCTGCCCACAAATCAAATCAGCCCATGTTCCGATGTTCGGACCAACACAGAAACACATGGTCGTTCCTCGTGGGTTGAGAATTTACAACTCCAACCCAGAGGAACTGGTCCACCCTGAACCAAGGCATTTCACGAAGACACCACCAACTGTCCAAGAAACAGTAACCAGCAATCTCACCAGTGACCGTGACAAATCACAGAGTCCGGTTAATCGCCAATCGCATCAGCAACATCAATTGCAACAGCAACAACTACGGCAGCAGAAACATTTTGCATGAACTGGCCTAGGAGCAGGCCAAACGCATTCGTCATTCACCAACGTATCGGTGATGTCGATCGACCCGGCCAATTATAATTCGCTGCACAACTCGGATGGGAGGCTTCCATCAAGCGGTAGTCTCCTAGCAATTGCCAGTAGTGGCATCCTAACTGAGACAACACCGGATGGCCAAACTCCGGCCAATGGCCGAAATCATCAAATACGACCGCTACCACATGTAGCCTCCCCAATAGGGATAGAAGGGCGCAATTCCCTGCTAGGCGGGTGGCGCCCCCCGGCATCCAGATATCCCCCGCATCCCCACCAACCAGCACGTCTCTCCGTAATCCAGCAGAGGCGGTACCCCTCTCAGCCCAGTACGCCCCGGGGCAGCACCTGTCATTGGACCCGCGGGCGGTGGCATGGAAGAAGCCGCACCAGACTCACCGTTGCGGCCTCACAGGCCAAAGGTCGCATCCCATCGGCAGATACCTTCCAGAGACGAAACTTCCGTCACCAATTCAGGGCGGACGGCTCTTTCCCGACCGCATCACCAGAAGACCACGGCCCTGGGCCTCCGTCCCCGGGAACCAACGGGTTCGCCAATGATTGGCGAAGGCGGGCGTGATGTTGCGGATTCGCACTGGACATAACCAGCGAATTCGCAACTGAATGTTACCCGTGGCACCCGAATGACAAATGTCAACAACGAGCTGGCATAATCAGTTGCTTTGGTTGTCAAGCAACCAATAACAAATCTTTCTTCTTCGTTAACTGCTGAGCGAAACAGGTCGCAAAAATTGGAATCAAAAAACATCCTATTAATCTGAATAAATAAAGTTAACAATTAAACACGGTAAAACGGACCATGAATTGTAATTTCATTCGAGAGGAATATTTCTAGGATTGCGACAGTCAATCAGTTTACAGGTATTCGTTTCTCTTTTCAATGACATTTAAGCTTGTTTCAGAACGACGTATTTCAACATTAACCAACATCAGGAGACACCATCGTGTTCCTGCCGCCACTATCCAGCCCACACCAAGTTAACAATACACTTAACCCTTGTTTTCCATTTATACACCCAACCCCACCCCTACCATTTATGGAACGCGACCCAAGCCAAAATTCGAAATGCGTCTCAACTAACTCGCCAAGGCGACTCCGAAGCGGAGCCGAACGATTAGGGAAAGCGAGGTAAGAGGAAACTAGTTTTTAACAATCTGGACTTAACCCTTACCCCACCCAGCAACAGCTATAACCGATTCGCAAATGCACGAGTTAAAACTCGAAAATATGGCGGTCGATTACACCAAGGTTGTGAAATTGTCAACACAACTAATCCCCATCTTCTCTGGCGAACGCAACCCACATTTAGGTACCGAACACACATATTTAGATTGCTGTAGGAGGGTTTTGAATTGTCTCCCAGTGGAAGAGCACAATGTTTTCCTGCAGATATTCCCTACTATGTTGCGAGGAGAAACATCTGCATGGTTCGCGCCCACTCCGTTTTCATCTTTTGAAGAAGCAGAGGATCTGCTGAGGAAAGTTTACCAGCTAGTAGAAAACTACAAAGATTTGGTCAATAAACTACTGGCTACCAGACAGATCCCAGCGGAAGTAGTCATCTTGTTCCAAATACGTTTGAAGCAAACGTTGGAAAGATGCAAACTGGCAGCGGAGAAGAAATATAGCTCCGCGTCCGCCGAGGCTATAAAAATAGAGTTAGACGACTTTGCCAGGAGTGTGTATAGAAGTGGACTTTTAAATCCATCATCATCATCGGCGCTACAACCGGGAACCGGTCTTGGCCTTATTTAGCAACTCCTGAGGCTTGTTAAATTTTCCATAATGATTTGTTTTTTACGGGCAAAGTCATTAAACCTTGCGCCTGAAGCTCCCCAACGGGGAAATCCATACCACCGTCAATTTCTATTATTAATGGACGGGGAACCGCTTGACACTCTAATGCAAAGGACGTTAGAATTGGAAGAACTAGAAAAACCTCAGTCGCACTCACTCTCGTCTTCACAATCTTCACCAATATACCATTCTTCTCCCGTCGCAGCAACCCCAACCCCACAGACATTCAACCCAATTACAGGTACAGAGGTGGATCCTCCAGTTATAGAGCTTACACATAATTCTCCTGAAGTCAAAGTAGTTCCCTACACACAACCCATTACATAGGATCCCCCTATCATCAAAATAACTTGTAGCTACTGCCAGAAACGGGGGCATACCTATGAAGAGTGTGTTAAACGGAAAAACACACCCTTTTGTACACAATGTCAGCAAATAAATCACGATATCCGTGATTGCTGGCGTTTAAAGGAGGGAAAAAGGATTCTGCACATACGGGAGATTTGCGATTTCTGTGGCCAACAGGGCCACAACCTAGAATCCTGTCAGCAAAAGCTGAAATGGGAATCGCAAATTCAATGCCAATTTTTTAAAAATTCTCCCCCTTCAGAACAAGAAAGAAGTAGGCCAAAACACTCGGTGGCAAAAAAGAGCTATTACATTATGACCCCATGCTCGCCAATAACCAGCGACCCAACTGTCCAGCTACCTAAAGATGTAGGTGTTAAGAATAACACAACTCTAGTAGTGGACGCCGGCGCCGAGATAAGTCTGATCAGCAAAGATAGCCTCAACGAATCAGACGTTAAGATTAATCGGCGAGAGGCTTGTACCGTACAGATGCCGTTTGGAAGTATCCGAACCCTGGGAAGCTGCAAGGTGAACTTCCAACTGAAAAATAGGTCTAAACTCCCATGCAAATTTCAAGTAGTGAGCAGTATGCCCGATCTACCAGAAGACGGACTACTTGCAAACGACTTCCTGTCGAGAAATTGCAATGTGGAAGGCCCCAAACAGTGCATCACATTTCCTCGAACGGAAATAAACCCTATAGTATTTAGTGTGCCAATCAAGTTCTCACACGTAAATACGCCAAAGGGAAACAGGAGCAAGCCCAAGATGAGCGCAAAGCCTTCAGGTTAAATTTTAACCATAAGAAGAGGAACCCTAAGGAGCCAAGTGGTAATAACAAATATATTAACCAAATAACTGACGTCAGCAAATTCAACAAACTCGCTCCCCCACTCGCAAAATAAGCAAAACAAAAAGTTATTGCAAAAACCCGAAACACCTGAGCAAATTACAAACCTCAATTAAATTGCTACGGTACTCAGGGTTTACCATAATTCCGCTTCCGGTGGGCACACTCCCCAAGCCAGAGCATTACCCCATACATCAAATGGTCCCACATCAATGCAACACCAAACAAATCGAACTAAACGTTCAATTTGTTCTAATCAATTCAATTTCAAACAAATTGAACTAAACGTTCAATTTCCTCACATTGAAACCTTAGACAGGATAATCCGACCACAGGTTCGCAACAAAAATCCCCTAAGATCCAAATATGCGGACCAGATGTCTCTCTTCAAACAAAATCGTTGAGAATCATAAAATGCGCGTCAGCAATTTTATGACCCCATAGAAAAAACCATTAACACAATCAGCGTTGGTTTCCGTTTTAACCAAGCCAAGTTAAAACAAAAACAGACGCCATAAAACGAACTGCACGTTCGTCTAAGCGCTTAACAACACAGAGAACCATAAATGTGCATTAGCACGATTCTCTGTTGATTTTTCCTTTGTGTTTCCTCTATCGATCCCTATTTGGGAAAGATAAAGAGAGGAAAATGGGTCAGGTAGCAAAAACGAGATATCCTTTTATCTGCAGGCTAGTAGTGTGTGGGAAGTGAACTCAACTAAATTAGTGATAAGATATCTGCCAAGAGAGGTGGTGTCGCATGGGTGAAGTAAAGGTGTTATAGCGAAAGCATAACCCTTGGTACAGAATATTTATTAAAAAGTTCATGAACGTGGGAAAGTTTGGCGGTGTGGTGGTAATTTGAGACATCGTCTTTAGATCTCTTTTTATGTATAAGTGTGAGGAAAGTAGTTTTCCAAAGGTCGGGGGACTCACCTTGAGAAAGCGACAGATTGAGGATAATCGAAAGGGAGGAAGAGAGAACGGAGCAGCATTTTTTTATATATAGCGGGGAAACCATCTGAGCCGAGACTGAATTCTTCTTTGAGTTAGGTAAGTTTATTATTAATCGGTTTTGGAACAATGAAATGACAAAGAAATGGACCAAGGGAAAAGTGTGGCAAGTATTTCCAACAGATGGGGTCGGGAATGAAAAAGTTGCCAATGAAGGATTGTTTGAAAAAAAGCCTAAGGAGTTTGCAATGACGTGTGGATCCGTTGAGGTTTCCGAGTCAAAGAAAATCGAGATCGGATAACATCGGCTTTACGTTTGTGGTTAATAAATTGAAAAAAAGTTGTTGGCTCATTTATTAGGACGATCTATGTTTTCATTATGTAGTTTTGGTTAAACAGAATTCGGTGAATTGGGCGTACGTGCTAAGATAGTTGGAATAGTTCTAGACAGAGGTGTGGAGGAGAAAAGCAACCCACAGCTTATTACTTTTATTATGTTATTATATTATTAATATTGTGACGTATATGACAATCAGTACTAGAATATTCGAGAAAGTCCGAAACAAAGTACTAGAATATTGTAGATAGTACTGGAAAACTGGAGACTAGGAACAGTAGAACATTCAAGGCTATGGAACGGACGGAAACGAAACGCCGAATCAGAATGAGGAAACGGTATAAATACGTCGCACACAGATCATGGTGAAAAGTAATAAGTAAGAAAGTGAAGCAAGATGTAATAAGTAATAAGTAAGAAGTAATAAGTGAGAAGTAAGCAGAGTAAGCAAGCGATACGTCAAGAAATCGTTAAGTGTACGGTAAAAGTAACGGTTGTTATTAACAGACTAATAAAGTGTTTGCAATAGGAATCGATTTAACGGCTCTTATTTATTAAAATAATTAATCCAGCGAACACCTAGCTCTCTACAATTGGTGTCAGAAATGGGATTAATTATTGGTAAAATAAATAAGTCTGTGGAAGTGTGTAGTGCTCCAAAAAGCTCTACCACCTTTTCCCCCATTCCTACATCCAAATCCCAGCAATAGTACTCTAAAACCCAAAATCCTATCAAAGTCCGAAAAAACCCAAACACGATCCAAAATTCGCAATAAAAGAATCAAACATTCGTTTATCGCCTAACATTTGCCCCCACGGCATAATTAAATCCAAAACTTAAATTAAAATTAAAATTCACAATAAACGAATCTAATATTCGTTTATTGTTCTACATTCGCCCCACGGCATCAACGAAAACCAAAATTCAGAGATCGTTATCTCTATCTGAAAAAATTCCACTAGGAAAAACAAATACAAAACCAAAAGCAGAGACATATCCACATCTGCGCAATAGTTTCGTAAGAATTCAAGAAATTGAGTTCTTATCATAAGTAAACACTCCGAATACCCAAAAATCGAGATTGTTGTACGAAAATGTGTATTTTCGGGATACAAAATCTCGATTTGTTTTCCTTTATAAGGGAATAGTAAAGTGATTTCCGGGCCGCAGTTAAACCTTAATAATTGTCCCGGAAGGAGGTACACCAAAAGCTGTATCCTAATATTCATTGTGCCAGACGGCAGTATCTGGATGTTCATCGTGCCGAGAAGAATCCGAAATAAATAAAAAACTTCTAGTAAGTAAAACCTAGTTTTCATTTTGACCAATCCCCATTTCAAGCAACCCCAGCGGAGACGAGGACTATGAAAAGCGAAAAAACGGCAGGACCAAACTAAGGACGTTGCTTTTCCCTCAGATATATGAGGAAGCACGGCAACGACCCCTTGCTGAAGTGCGTTGTTTCAGGAGCGGTCTATTAAAGAGATCACCCATCCTTTTTCAAGGATGAGGAGACGCGCTTGCTGAAACAGAAACCCACAACAGCAGAACAAAATTTTGGTGGCAGCGGTAGCGGTTTATCCAACAATCCCCTACCACAGAAGAAGAAGCGGCGTGGATTTACTCAAAATCCCCTACCACAGGAGAGAAGACTGGTGGGATTATCGAACAATCTCCTACCACAGAAGAAGAAGCGGTGACCATTATCCAACAATCCCCTACCAAAGGAACACTGCTGGACGACACAAAAGCAAACGTGTTGTTCTGCTGAAGGTACTTTCATCTTTCAACAGCGTGCCTGGGGCTAAACAGCGGCCATTGTGAAAAATAAAAATAAGAACAGCTGCATCCAGAAGCCGGAGGACGATCGGTGCCGAACAGGATCAACGGCGGGAGAAAATTTACGATGCCAGCAGAAAGATCCACGTCACCAGGAACATCATGATCAACATCAACGTGCTGCAGCATCAGCATAAGGTATGACTTTTTTGTTCTATTTAATTAACTATTGACATTTGAAACTTAATGAACTTGTGAAAATTATAGTGGACAAAAATTAAAACGCATATATAAGGGGGAAAAGAAAACCCCTAAAAGTGAACTAAAAATTGTTTTCACCAAATATTTTCGAAACATTTTGCCATTTTAGGGAAATTACATTTTAAACAGCCTGAAATACATACGAGGGTTGCCTCTTATGTTTCGGGATTTGGCAACCCTAGTGTTGCAATCCGGCAATTGACAGCTCTGTCGTAAAGTTGGACATTTTTGAGGTTATACGCACTCAGAACGTTTTGACATACGAGCGCTATTTGTGTTGTTTACAGTAACTTACAAGATTCATCTCGGCCCAAAAATGGAATTAAATCGTCAACATTCCTTCTAGAACTCAGCCGACCCAATCTCAAAATAGGATATCAATAAACTCGCCCCGCATTGAAAATCGAAATAACCGACAAAACCAAAATATTAACAGGGTATCCAATCAACAACAGGGAAACGAACTCACTCGGGCAGCGAGCAACGGCAATCCTTCTCGAGTGCAGACAATCGCCGATATACACCCCATCCCGATGTAAATTTTCAAATGCGCGTATTTTTCCGCCCTGAATTTAAGGAGCCAGTAATACGTGTAAAATTATCCCCCATCGGATAAACAATACTCGACTTTCCTCATCGATACAGGCGCCGAAATCAGCCTGATCAAATTAGACAACCTATATATTGAACGACCTGCAGATAATTCAGACCCAGTGACTATATCCACCATTGCTGGAAAAACGGTCAGCACATGCGGAAAGGTATTGGGGGAGTTCGAATTCAGAACTGATAAGCACACCATACCTTTTAAGCATAACCTGTTTGTGATAGGCAAACATGTAGAATTTCAACATGATGGCATACTGGGAAACGATTTCCTTACGAAGCACCAGTGCCACATTAACTTTGAGAAGGGATTCCTTAAATTCGCTGTGAAGAAGAGAACCATGGTAGAACTCGAGCAGCTTTTAGGAAACAATAACGAGGTCAAGGAAAATATTCAGAATGCCACGCCTTACGAGGTGTCTTCCACGGAAAATACAGGCATTCATGAAAAATTGGATAACACCGTTCGTGAGTCAACATCCGAATCCGTTTGCCTACGGGCCGGATCTGATGCTGTGACAAACACAACAAAACCAACCATCCTTGAATCTTCTTCTTCCCATTTAAACAAAGTTTGTAGTAACGGAAAAGTTAAGGAGACCACCGAAAAACTAAGTTCAGAAAAACATGAACCTGAAACTTCAATATCCTCAGTAAAGATAAAACAAAACGCCACAATTGATCTCATAAAGTTACAACCACGACCTCAACAAATAATGAAGATTCCATTTAAAGGAAAACTCAGTTAAGAACTGATAATTAAAAAATCCGAGATCATGCCAGGAATATATCTGGGTAATACTTTGACGATACCAAGGGACAACAAAGTTAGTGTGCTTTTGATGAACACTTTGGACACTGACCAGGAAATAAGCACCAACGACATAGAAGTCGGATGGGAAGATCCGGATGACTACAATGTGTTACAGGCGGATGAAACTAAGAACCTTCTAAAAAATAGGCTTGAATGGCTAGAATCACTCCTAGAGTTGCGTCATTGTAACCAGGAGGAAAGGAAATCTACCCTAGACATCTGCCGCAGATTCAACAGTCTCTTTTACTTAGAGGGCGACCATCTCACACACACTGACACCATAGTACATCAAATTATCACTGAGGAAGCTAAGCCCCCACTTTATATAAAACCATATCGCCTCCCAGATAGCTCGAAGCAAGAAATCCACAAACAAGTGAATGAAATGCTTCAGGATGGCGTGGTACAACCAAGTTACAGTCCTTGGAATTTCCCACTTCTATTAGTACCCAAAAAGGCAGGACCTGATGGAACAAAACGATGGAGAGTAGTTGTCGACTTTAGAGCTCTCAATCAAATAACAGTCGGAGATGCATATCCATTGCCCAACATTACAGATATTTTGGACCAGCTGGGAAAAGCTAAATATTTTAGCACTTTAGATCTAGCAAATGGTTTCCACCAAATACGTATGGACAATAGAGATAAGGCAAAAACAGCGTTCAGCACCCCCTTCGGGCATTACGAATATAATCGAATGCCCTTCGGACTTAAAAACGCACCTGCCACATTCCAGAGGCTTATGAATAATGTACTCATGGGTCTCCAAGGAATAGAATGTTTCGTCTATGTAGATGATATTGTAATTTACGGATACGATCTGAACGATCACAATTCTCGACTCAGTAAAATTTTCGAGCGACTACTAAGACACAATCTGAAAATCCAACCAGAAAAATGTCAGTTCATAAGGAAGGAGCTCACCTACTTGGGGCATGTTATTTCAAAGGAAGGTATAAAACAAGATCCAGAGAAAACGAAAGCGGTAAAAACTTTTCCAACGCCTAAGAAACAAAATGACGTAAAATCTTTTCTCGGTTTTGTAGGCTATTACAGAAAATTTATTCCAAATTTCGCCGAACTGGCAAAACTTCTAAGCAAATTACCCCGAAAGAATATTCCATTTCAATGGGATGCCCTCTGTGACGAAGCATTCACCACCCTGAAGAAAAAGGTTATTACCCCACCAATACTGGCTTATCCAGACTTTAACCGGGAATTCATAATAACCACTGACGCTAGCAATGTTGCGTTAGGAGCAGTGCTATCTCAAGATACAATAGGCCAAGATAAACCTATTGCTTTCGCTAGTTGAACCTTAAACGGCGCCGAAACAGGGTATACAACGCCTGAAAAGGAATTACTGGCAATCGTTTTTGCATTAGCCCAGTTCCGACCATATGTTTACGGACGGAAATTTACTATAGTCACGGACCATAGCTCTCTACAGTGGCTTATAGGACGAAAAGGTCCTACATCTAGACTTATGCGATGAAGAATTCTACTCGGAGAATATGAGTATACTATCGTCCATAGAAAAGGAAAGCAAAATGCAAATGCTGATGCTCTCAGCCGTATAACAACGACTACCCCAATCGATCCCATTAATAATAACGTCCTCGTCACCACACGAAGCAAAGCCAAACTCGAAGAAGATGTGGCTGAACAATCATACAAAGATTCCACCAATCTTGTATGGCAAGAACAAACATCTATACCAAGAAGAAACTCGGACTACGTATCATAATCCTCCCATTGATAGACTCTGCTGAGGAAGAAAACCTGGCAGGAAGAATCCCAAACTTCACCAAGCCAGAAGTAGGTAAAATTACGTTTCACGAGCAAGGTGGGTTATGCGCCATCACATTGCCATTGCCTTCAGAAACCTAAGCGACCAGGAAACCGCTAAGAGTTCCTTAAACGAGTTGAAGAAAATTTGCGAAAACCGGAATTTCAATTCCATCGGAATTTTACTGCCCCTGGTAGAAAACGAATCAAAAATAGCACTCAATAATCTGCTAAAAGAAACTTTTGCTCACCTCAACGTGACAATGTACGTTTTCTCCAATAGAAAGAAGCTTCTAACAGATCCTAACGAAATACAAAAGTTACTCGCGAAATATCATAACTCACCTTTCGGAGGACATCAAGGAGCCACCCGAACAATCAATAGATTGAAACAAAAATGTTACTGGCGCACAATGAGCGCTGACGTTGCGGCGTATATTAGAAAATGTGCCTCCTGCCAGATAAACAAAAGTGGAAGAAATCCTAGAATTCCTATGAAGATAACCACAACAAGCTCCAAACCTTTCGAAAGAGTTGCTTTAGATATAGTAGGACCATTACCAGTCAGCTATAATGGAAACAAATACCTACTAACGTTTCAAGACGATTTGACAACGTTTTCAGGGGCATACGCTCTAGCCAGCGCCGAAACCAAGGACGTGGCCAGGATTTTCGTTGAAAACATCGTCTGCCAGCACGGCATACCATCTTCTCTATTTCATCTTCTCTACTTTTTAAGGACATTTGTTCCTTACTTAAAATGAGAAAACTAAACACAGCACCCTACCATCCACAAACGAATAGAGCACTAGAACGGAGCCATAGAACTCTGGTGGAATACCTCCGCCACTATGTAAACCAGGATCCTCTCACCCGGGACACCTGGATACCTTACGCAATGTTTGCGTATAATACTACACCTCACAGTAATACAGGCTACACGCCGCATGAATTACTATATGGTTTCCCAGCCGAAATAACCAGTTCTGTCAGACAAAACCCCGAAAGCTCTTATAACTACGACCATTACGCAAATGAATTAAAAATGCGACTACAACATGGTTATCGTACAGCAAAGGGAATACTGATAGAGAAAAAACAAAAATCTAAGGCATACTACAACCAAAAAGTAGGCCGTAAGAAATTTTACTTTGGCGACAAGGTTCTATTAAAGAACCACTCAAGACCTAACAAACTAACCTCCCTGCGGAAAGGCCCCTACGAAATTGTAAAGATCCTATCCGAAGAAAATTCAATCCTCAGAATAGGAAAAGGAACCCGAACAGTCCACAACAATAATATAAAACCATTTGTGGATTAGGCAATCATGAATAAGAAACTCCAAAGAAAAAATAAAAGTTGAAGGAAAGTAAATGTATATATGTATAGATAACTTTACAAAAAAAAAATTATAATAAATGTATATACGTATTTCAAACCCTTAGAAAAAATCATAAAGTAACACTCTACCAAAATACCACGGTAATGTATTTAAGATTTGCCTCAACATTTTTCTTTACAAATAATTGTACACGAATAACATAACTTTGTAAATATTGTACAAACATTTTAAATAACCGAAATAAACAAACAAAACAAAAAATATATATATGAAGACAAACATTAACTCACTTAATAAAATAAATTTATAAATATCAGACAATATGTTAATCAACTACCACTGACTTAAATGAAAAAAACAAAAAAAAAATTGTAATAATAAATAATCTTAAGTTATGAAAGAAAAAACATTATATATATATAAAAAAAAAAAAACGAAAATACAAAAACGAAACTTACGATATGAAACAACGGTAAAATGAGATTTTCAAACATTTCTATAAGTACAAAACATTTTGCAATGAATAAATCCTAAGAAAAAAAAATCTTTTAGTATAACTCAAAACAAATTTAAACATTTTTAGAATTTAATTTTATGTACAAACTACATGAAAAAATTATATAAATAAATAAGGACAATGAAAAATCCTCAAAAAAGAAAGCAGAAATAATATATGTAAATAATGAAAATTTATATGTAAACAATGAAAATTCTATGTAATACACAAATTGTAAGAATAAACCGTAAAAACCTTACTTATGTATCTTTTTACAAATAATAATAGTACTTTATAAAAACAAAAACAAAAGAAAAAAACCCAAAGTTACAATACGAAATAATGTTAATATAATGAATTCAAATACTTATGTAATTCTAAAACATTCTACAATTAACCTTATACCCAGAAAATAAGAAAATATTTACTTTAAATCAAAACGAAATTTTTTAGAATTAAATGCTTCCTTCTAATACAATGTTTAACCAACATGAAAAAAAAACCAACAATTTACATGCAATTTTAAACCAAACGTCCAATGTACACACAACCAAAACCAAACTAAACGAATATACCCTTAACTCAAAATAAAATACTTTATATAAGAAAACTTTATTTTTGGATACTACTGTTAATTTATACTAAGAAAATTTAAACCTTAAAAACCAAATTGTATTTGTGTAATATTTTTGGGTGCACCACCGTGTTTCCGGTTTCCCGGGAAGAGTGGACTACCTTTGTTGTCCTCCTGACCTACACTTTCCGCGCACTATCGACCATGTGGCCGCACGATTACACTGATGTTTCAGAATAACTTCCCGCAAAACATTCGCAAAAACAAACACCAGTTTCTTTCTAAAACTGATTTTATTTTTCATTAAACTTATTTTATTTTTGAGGAGGTCTTCTCCTCACGCGCGCTACACACAGACTCTGCCAAGCGACTTTTTCAACTCTCGAAAATTCAAATCCTCAAATATCTTTATCTTCTTTCGAAGGTCAAGATGCATCGCCACTTATCGTTTGATCCTTTATTGGGGTTCTTATTTGTATTAGCCATCTGGCTAATGCAAACAAGAATTTTCGTGCATTTCAAATAGGTAGCACAAGATCCGTGGAAATTGGTTGTTAGTTTAGGATCTGGGAATCCGTGTCTATTAGCTAGTCATAAAACATCTGGTGTGTGAAAATATTATGTTTATGATTGCAAGAATTGTGTGTCGGCGTATCGAATAGATATGCCTTTGTTTGGAGACATGCACTTTTAGGTTTTGGATCTTGTAGGTTTTTTAGGTGCTAATTGCTTTTAGCATACCTGGGTAAATAATGCATTATGCTGTTTGATTTTAGGAGATTGAATCGAACAAATGCATTAAATTGAATAAATAAATGTGAATTCAATAAATGAGAATTTGAACGTTTAGTTCGATTTGGTTACAATGTTATGTTTGGAATATCAAATGGATTTTCTTATAGGTGGGAGAAAAATGTAATGTGGGAGGCAAATGTAATATGGGAGAAAAATGTAATGTGGGAGGAAAAGGGTAGGGCTTCTTGGAGCACTACATTTGTACAAAATTTCAAAAGAAAATGTTTTATTATATAAATAACCATCGTGGAAACTTCGATACACGACCATAAATACGAATACATTCATATTAAGAAAAAAACAAAGTACAAAAATTAGAGTAACTTCGGGTATTGTGATATGCTTGGGAAATGTGATATACTATCATATTTTCCGAAATAATCAATTCTCGACAAGAATTTTCTTGTCAACATGACGGCAATGGAAAAGAACACGTGCTGCAGTTTTAGGCGCGCTCGCGCTCATTGCGTTGTATGTCAGTGCATTGAAATTGTTTAAGGTGTACAGTCGACAGTTTTTTTGTGTGAGCTTTATGTGATATTTCAGCAAAAATTGGAGCAAAATTAAAAACTGAAGTAATACATTTTGTTTGTGTGTGAATAGAGCTGACAGTATATTGGGTGAGTTTTTAATTCAGTGAAGTGCATTTTTAAAAAAATCTCTTGATTGTTTTAAAAGCCAAATGCGGCTAATGTGATATAGTTGAAATTGGGTAAAGTGATATACCATTGTTACGTACGTCGGCCACCACCATCATTTAATAATTTGCACTTAATACAATTTTGTTTTAACATAGTATGATGGTAAGGTGGTGGAAGAATTGCACGATCCTGAAGTGAGTTTCTGAACCCACCCTGATTCGGGTGTGGATCGTGCAGTTCTTCGAGTTCGAATTTGTTTTTCGAAGTGGACGTGAGTGGAGAGCGAGAGAGATGGAGGGTTAACCTTTTTTTCAAAGATACGGTTCGGGATTCCGTTGTTGACGTTTGACAACGGGAGAAGAAGAAAGAACGTTTTTTTTTTTTGAACAGTTTTGATTTTTTTCCGGTTGAGTTGGCGAGCAGAAGAGGAAGGAATACAGAAGGAGCGAGTTCCCTTTTGCTTTTCTTTTGATAACAAGTAAAACTTTTAAAAGATTGTTGTAAAGACCGAAGTTTGAAATTAAACGTGAAATTAAGAAAGAATGTGTTTTTTTTTCGTTTGTACTGCGAATTTGTGTGGCCTCTGTCGTTGCTTTCATAACGTAATAAGCACACATTGAATTAACAGCGGTTGTTCAACACACTAAGAGTGACCAATTGGTGCTGAAGCGGAAAAACATCCAGAGGAGCCAACACTGGATAGTTTAAAAACTACTTATTGCTGGAATCAGGGCAGCAATCATCGAGTCAAGTGGGACACCACGGACAGGATTGTGTCTGGGCTGCTGCACTGACCTGGGCCGAGAGAAACAAAGTTCATCGGCGGGTCACCCCGAGGGAGGAACCAGGTAACCACTTTAACTTACTGCTACTTGTAGAGATTTTTGTGGTTGTACACCACGACAAACTGGCGCTGCGGACAAACCTTCCCAAGGCAGGTTTGGTGATTAAAATTGTTCTTTTGACAAAGCTAAAGAACCTATTGAGCTACATCAAATAACTAATACTCATTGCCTATCGGCTGGCATTGGCGGATAATTGGCGACGATCGTGAGCGGAGAGACCTGCATGGTGGAAGGACGGAAAGCAGAACGTGGAAATTTTTATTTTTTTTCTTCTCTTTTTTTTTTTGTTGTGAATTGAACAATACTTGTTATTTATTTATTTATTGATTTTTATTGTTAAATGGAAAACTTGTATGTTAATTACTGTAGAATTGTTTTGGTTTTAGCCTTAAGCTGATACTTCGATGTCATTTATTGATTGTTAGTTATTGCTCTGATTTATTTATTTATTAACTGATTTTTGGCTTAATCGATCTCCAAATTTTTGTTTGGAACCGGGATTCTGCTTTTCTTTCCTTTTCAGCTTCGCGTGTATTCGAGGTGTGTAAGTTTCGGTGTTATTGCTGCATCGTCGCGTTTGATTTTCTTTTGTCTTCTCGGGTTCTTTTCCTTTTCTCTCTCTCTCTCTCTCTCTCTCTATTCTCGGGCGGTGTAGTGGTCATTTGTGTTGTGCAGTCTTTCGTTCGTTCGTTGGAGGGAACGTGTTTAATATTATTTATTTTATTATTTTTTTTTTTTGTGGTTAACGTGTTGAATAATATCTCTCTTTGAGTTGGCGTGTGTATTGTGGTGTTCGCGTCCCTTCCATTGGTTGGGTCGGTCGCGTTCGGGGTGGTTGTCTTGTTGAGGACGTTATAATTATTGTTGTTGTTGGGGGCTATATTTCTTGTTGGAGCTCGGGGGTGGACTGTGTTTTTCCCATCACTAGGTTGTTGTTTTTTTTTTCTCGGTTTTGCTGTTGGCCATAGGTCTTGTCGGGGTTCCGGGTTTGGTAGCGAGAGATTTTGTAGTTTAATAGACGGCCTATAAATGCAGACAAGGCAGCGTCAAAGAGATGTCCGAGAGGGCACCCCTGCCCGGGCACGACCCGAGGCATTTCCCGAGCCGCCGGTTGACGAGGTGGATCCGGAGGCGTTCCATGATTCGAGGGACGAATTTGTGGACGACCGATCGCCAACACGCCCCCCTCCCACCGTCGGTAAACAACCTGTCGGGAGCATGGAGGACACGCCGATGCCCTCGCACTTTAAACTGGGCCCACAACCATGTCCTGTACGGACCATGCTGGGCACAGATAGGGTTTTCGATCTTGTGTCGAAGGCGGTCCCCATGTTTTCGGGACAGGAAGGACCGGATACGGCCGCGAGACTCTCTTCGTTTCTCAAGGGCTGTAGAAGGACCTTGGATGGGCTGGCGGTGGAGGAGGAACATACCTTCCTCCGGTGGTTGCCCTCTAGGCTGAGCGGCGAGGCCTATCGGATGTTCGAGGAGAGACCACCCACGACATTCCTTGAAGCGGAACAGCGTGTTAGAGAGGCCTACGAACCCCGGGTGTCGTATGAGGAGTTGTGTGCGCAACTTTTCAAAATGCGACAACTTCCTTCCGAGGATGCCACAGGCTTCGTTTCCCGAGTGAAGCGGGCCGTGGTACGGTGCGAGGAGGCAGCTGAGCGCTTTTATGGTCGCCAGGGTAGGTCCGTCTTCGCCAGCCAGCTTGAGGGCATGGCCAAGCCGGTGTTGGTAAGGGGTCTGAGGGAGGAAGGACTAAAGCACTTCCTCCTCACGTTGGGTAATGTCCCTTTTCGTAGCCTGGTGGACCACCTAACCGGATTTGAGCGAGCTCGAAGGGAAATGCTGAGGCAGGACGACCTGTTTGTGGATGCGCGGCCGACAGTGTCGGAAACATTAGAGTTAGGACCGGGAAGTTGCTCGACCCTTTTGGAAAGCTCATCCTCCACTTCTAGGGATTACACCGCGGCGCCGGCGCCGGTTTTATCGAACTTAAATCCCCGGGCGGTGTCATTCGTGTTGCCGGCCGAAGAGCCCGATAGTCGTCGACGTGAGGAGGATGGTTTCGTTCGGGAGCAGTCGTGCGGACCCCTCAATTATAGACGGGATGCTGGTGCCTATGCTCCGGCCTCCTCTAGCGAGGGAGCGTGGTCAAATACCGTGTCTTCCTCGAGTCGGAGTGAAGGGTCGCAGGGTTTGGCTCAAGGGGCGTATGTGCCTGGAGATCGATCGGGTCGGGACAATCCGTTCAGGGATCCGGTTGGTCGATCGACGCACCCCCTGGAATCCCAGACAATATGCAATTTTTGCAATCTGAGGGGTCACGTGTACGACGAGTGTCTACAAAGACGAAACACTCCCTTCTGTCGCGAGTGTTGGCGGTATGGCCACGATATAGTGGACTGCCCGGATCGTCCGACGAGGACGCGCGGTCCCCAGACCACATACAGGGGTAGAGGTCAGCAGGGCGGATTCGCACGGCAGGAACCGCCTTATCAGCGACCACAGTTTCAGCGGAGAGCCCTACCAGAGCCGCAGCCCCCGTCTACGGGCGGCGGGCCGGCGACATCAGGCCCCAGAGTATTCAGCGTCCGGTGCTGTTGCGAGTTTTGTGGCCGCCAAGGTCATAGCTTGCACGGGTGCGAATACAGGCAAAGGTGGGAGCAACGACAGAGTTCCCAGGGTTCTCCCCACAAGCGGCACGGCGGAACAGCACCTGTTGCGAGCCGAGAGCAAGACACCCGTGTGGAGACTGGGGCGGGCGCGAGAAATAGGCGCAGAGGGCGTCGGAGGCAGCGTCGGCGAAATCGAGGCGCCGGTAATGATAGCGCGAAAGGTGGGGATTCTTGGAAGGTGGATGGAGATGATGGGCGACGATCGACCGTGTCGAGCGGTGGCGGTAAGCGACCCGACTCCATGGACTCAAAATCCTCAAAGACGGATGCGAGACATGATGCCGCATCAGGCAGCGCGGGGAGCTGGGAATGGCAGCCCCGGCGCATTGGGCCCAAAGTGGGCAGAAAGAATAGCTCCAGTTCCGCTAGTTCGGTGTCCAGTGGGACTCCCGAGCGGAATATTCCTGAACGGAGGAGCGGATCATTGTGCGAGTTTTGCGGTCGACACACTCACAAGGCGGCAGAGTGTCGACATAAGGCGAAATGGGAGAGTTCGGGAAACTCCCCAAGGTCGGGTCGGCAAGATCCTACCCGACCGCACTAAAAACGAAACCCAGCTCCAGCTGTTCTCAGTTTTCGCCGACTCGAGTCCCGATTGTCGCTCTCCCTCTAGACATTGGCCGTAGGAACCCTACGCGCCTAATCGTGGACACCGGCGCTGAGATCAGCCTGTTGAAGCTAAAGGCACTCCATCCTAGATATGGCATGGATGTGGATAAATCTACAACGCTCCAAGCGCTGTTTGTCAAAGGCAAGTCGAGGGGATGCTGCACTGGGAATTTCAAGTTGCACCATGAGATTCCCTGCAGTTTCCAAATAGTAGACTCCTTGCCGGGTTTGGAGGAAGACGGATTGTTGGGGTACGACTTCCTGTCTCGGAATTGTAAGGTAGACGGGCCGGGTGGTTGTTTGGTTTTTCCCCGAACGACCGTAAATCCCGTGCCATTCTCCATTCAATTTATCAGCAATGGGACGGGAAGGGTTGAGCGTGTGGCAGCCAAACGGGGAGACGTGCCAAAGGGACCTGTTAAGGTCGATACTGCGGCAGGTACTCGCCCGGAGACCCTACCCATACAGGGGAGGGCTGCGAAAAGCTGTTCAACCACGTGCTACCCACGATGTCATCCGGAAGAACCCTGAACAGCGGACGTTGGTAATATAGTTATTAGACAACACCTTTAATAAAAGAACAAATAAGGGAAGGATAAGCCTTCCTATAACTTGGAGCCCCTGATCCTAGCTGGCCAGACTCTGGTTACCCTCCGGAATCTTCGTCCTTGTGACCTTCGTCGAGGGATACCAACTTGAGAGTCTGACGAAAAGTCTTTAAGGCCAGGCCCAATGCTGCAGGCGCAGTCCCAGCGCAGACTGCAGAGGCAAACCCCAGTGCTGGGGGTTGGATCGCAAATATGCAAGTGCGAAAGCGCACTATAATGTCGGGTGATGGTAGGTTTTGCCGCCGAAACGGGACAAACCCCCGATCTACCAACCCATGGACCGGGGCAAGTACCGAGTCCAAAAACAGGAGGACTAAATTAAATATATAGGAGCGGGACGCTTTCGCCGGCCGGGTGACATTTCGGGGGTTGAACGAGAGGGGATCGCCTCGCCTTAGCGAGGGGGTCCTAACCGGATCGTGTGGGCGGTCGAGCTTTCGGTCGGACCGTCGTTTCAGTGTCGGGCCCGCCGAGATAGATGGGAATCTGTGTAGTTAGTGTTCCCCTATTAAATGTTATTTATTTATTTATTTATTGATTGTTCTGCTGTTTGTTTGTTTGTTTGCTCTCCACCGTCCACTCTCCGGCGTGACATTCCTCTCCTAAGAATGCCACGCAGTCTTGTGGAGGGGGGGGGGGTGTGTTACGTACGTCGGCCACCACCATCATTTAATAATTTGCACTTAATACAATTTTGTTTTAACATAGTATGATGGTAAGGTGGTGGAAGAATTGCACGATCCTGAAGTGAGTTTCTGAACCCACCCTGATTCGGGTGTGGATCGTGCAGTTCTTCGAGTTCGAATTTGTTTTTCGAAGTGGACGTGAGTGGAGAGCGAGAGAGATGGAGGGTTAACCTTTTTTTCAAAGATACGGTTCGGGATTCCGTTGTTGACGTTTGACAACGGGAGAAGAAGAAAGAACGTTTTTTTTTTTTGAACAGTTTTTGATTTTTTTCCGGTTGAGTTGGCGAGCGGAAGAGGAAGGAATACAGAAGGAGCGAGTTCCCTTTTGCTTTTCTTTTGATAACAAGTAAAACTTTTAAAAGATTGTTGTAAAGACCGAAGTTTGAAATTAAACGTGAAATTAAGAAAGAATGTGTTTTTTTTCGTTTGTACTGCGAATTTGTGTGGCCTCTGTCGTTGCTTTCATAACGTAATAAGCACACATTGAATTAACAGCGGTTGTTCAACACACTAAGAGTGACCAATTGGTGCTGAAGCGGAAAAACATCCAGAGGAGCCAACACTGGATAGTTTAAAAACTACTTATTGCTGGAATCAGGGCAGCAATCATCGAGTCAAGTGGGACACCACGGACAGGATTGTGTCTGGGCTGCTGCACTGACCTGGGCCGAGAGAAACAAAGTTCATCGGCGGGTCACCCCGAGGGAGGAACCAGGTAACCACTTTAACTTACTGCTACTTGTAGAGATTTTTGTGGTTGTACACCACGACACCATATCACATTACCCACCAAATTATCAATCACTAAATATTATTATAATTTATTTCAGATCATGCCAAAAAAAGGGGAGATTCGTAAATGGGATGCGGAAGTAATGAGAAAGGCTATTCTAGCCGTCCGAGGAGGAGAAATGGGTATACTTTTGGCGTCGAAGACATTTGGAGTTCCATTTGCAACACTACAAAGATCCGCTCGCAGTGATAAATCTATTAGCGATATTTTAGCCACACCTTTGGGACGTAAGCCTGTTTTTAGCCTGGAAATGGAATTGGAGCTGGTAAGATACATCCGAGAAATGGAATCACGCTTTTGGGGTCTAACTCGCGGTGACATTCGATCACTAGCATTCCAAGTGGCAAAAAGAAACAACATAGCTTGCCCATTTTCAGTAATGAAAGAATGCGCAGAAAAAGATTGGTTGTATACATTTCTTAAAAGGCACAAATCAGAGATTAGTATCAGGACTCCAACCGGAACATCAATCGATAGGGCAAAGGGCTTTAATGCTGAAAATGTGAGCACATTTTATAGCTTACTCGAGCAAGAGTACGAAAAACATAAATTTTCCCCAACTAGTATTTGGAACGTAGATGAGACAGGAGTGTCCATTGCACAAAGTAGGCAACCCAAAATTTTAGCAGCGAAAGGAAAAAGGCAAATAGGTTGTATGACGTCTGCAGAGAGGGGCTCTCTTATAACGGTTGTCAGCTGCATGAGCGCAGGCGGTTCATTTGTTCCGCCGTACTTTATCTTTCCCAGAAAGAACCATTCTCCGGTTTTAATGAAACATGCTCCTCCTAGCTCGGATTCTGCCTGCCACATTTCGGGTTGGATACAAATCCCGATATTTACGAAGTGGTTTGACCATTTCTTGCGGTTCACAAACCCTTCAAAGGGGAACCCTTCGCTACTCATTTTAGATGGTCATTACAGTCATACCCGAAATATTGAGGTTCTGGAAAAGGCTCGCAAAAATGGTGTTATTATTATATCTTTGCCACCGCACTGTACTCACAAAATGCAACCGCTCGATAGAACATTTATAGGACCTCTGAAGACGTATTATAACGATGAAATTAGGCGATTTATGCGAGACCAGGGCCGAAAAATAACACAGTTTGATGTTATTGAACTTTTTTCGAAGGCCTACCTTAAAGTCCAAACAGCACAAATCGCAATAATTGGATTCAAATGCACTGGCATTTATCCATTCGACAAAAATATGTTTCAGGAGGTTGATTTTATCGCTCAAACATTTGAAAATCATCCGGATGAAGAATCTGCTCTTTCAGAACGAGAAGTAGAAGAACCAGTTGCCCGCACAAGTAGTGCAGCTGAAGAACCGGTTGCTAGTACTAGCAGGGCAGCTTTGGAAAAGATCGTAACTCCTTGGGATATCTCACCACCTCCCAAACTTAAACGGGTTATCAGCTCCAGAGGTAAAAGATCAGTTGCAACTGTACTAACAACATCACCGTACAAAACATCTTTGGAATGGTAGTAAAAAGCAAACGGGCAAAGAAAACAAAAGAAAGTTCTTCGAGCGATTCAGATGAAAGTTTGCATTTACCGAGCTCAGACGAAGATCCTTGGGCCGAAACTCCACCTAACAAGGACAGTGTCTGTGTCTTTTGTAACACATCTTTCCAAATGGATAATAAGGCAAAGATATGGGTACCATGCTTGCAGTGCGATTTAGTTTGGGCTCACAATGAATGTCTTCCAACGCGGCAAGCAGTTTTTGTATGTGAGTCATGTAAATCGGTTTAAATAGAACGTAGAGAAAGTACTATTTGTCTGCTAAATATTGGAGTTAATTTAATTTTAATTCTAATTTAAGTTTTCTCTTGTTTTTCTTATGTACTATGTAACGGCTAATGTTCCTACTTTTGTTAAATTAATAAATGAATTCATAATCTATCGGCTTACAAGTATTTTTATTCGGTTGGAAACTATTCGGGAAAGGTGATATGGTATATCACATTATCCGCCAATTTTAATAAGGGGGGTTACAGAGATTTTTTTATTTTGTTGTAAATAGCTGCAGATTGGCTTACGCTGCAGGGTTCTGAAAACGAAATATAATTCGCAATGTATCAAAGAGCTATAATGAATAGTGCGGCAAAAGCTATGTAATAAAAATTACGAATAATTGTTAGAAAACAAATACCTATATCACATTACCCGAAGTTACTCCACACATTTATAATAATATTGTATACCTAAAGCTACTATGTTAAAAGAAAAGCTCAGGCCTATGTAAGGGAATCACAATACTATCATTCTTTATTCCCAATCACACCACTTTCCAGAAAATTAATCTCATAAAAATCAATTTTCTTTTTTTCAAGGAGGGGAGGATGTAGTGCTACAAAAAGCCCTACCACCTTTTCCCCCATTCCTACATCCAAATCCCAGCAATATTACACTAAAACCCAAAATCCTATAAGAGTCCGAAAAAACCCAAACATGATCCAAAATTCGCAATAAACATTCGTTTATCGCCTAACATTTGCCCCCACGGCATAATTAAATCCAAAATCTAAATTAAAATTAAAATTCACAATAAACGAATCTAATATTCGTTTATTGTTCTACATTCGCCCCACGGCATCAACGAAAACCAAAATTCAGAGATCGTTATCTCTATCTGAAAAAATTCCACTAGGAAAAACAAATACAAAACCACAAGCAGATACATATCCACATCTGCGCAATAGTTTCGTAAGAATTCAAGAAATTGAATTCTTATCTTAAGTAAACACTCAGGATACCCAAAAATCGAGATTGTTGTACGAAAATGTGTATTTTCGGGATACAAAATCTCGACTTGTTTTCCTTTATAAGGGAATAGTAAAGTGATCTCCGGGCCGCAGTTAAACCTTAATAATTGTCCCGGAAGGAGGTACACCAAAAGCTGTATCCTAATATTCATTGTGCCAGACGGCAGTATCTGGATGTTCATCGTGGCGAGAAGAATCCGAAATAAATAAAAAACTTCTAGTAAATAAAACCTAGTTTTCATTTTGACCAATCCCCATTTCAAGCAACCCCAGCAGAGACGAGGACTATGAAAGGCGAAAAAACGGCAGGACCAAACTAAGGACGTTGCTCTTCCCTCAGGTATATGAGGAAGCACGGCAACGACCCCTTGCTGAAGTGCGTTGTTTCAGGAGCGGTCTATTAAAGAGATTACACCACCTTTTTCAAGGATGAGGAGACGCGCTTGCTGAAACAGAAACCCACAACAGCAGAACAAGTGTATTGTGACGATGTCAGATCGACATTTGAAGGACCGGAACCTGGATAGCAGAGGAGAGAAGCCAATTCTTCGACAGCGTCTGCAAGCAGCAATAGAGGAAGAGGCTATTGATGTCGGCACAGATGCTTTTACGAGTGGGCCAGACTGTCTGGATGGAGAAGAAACAGCGAGTCAAGATGGTGCCAATGTAACGGAGAAGAGTTCGCCACCGTTGGACATTTCGGAGATGTTCAGGATGATGATGGCAAAATTGGACGCGCGAGATGTAGAGTTTAAGGCAAAATTAGATGCGCGAGCTGCAGAGTTTAAGGCAAAATTGAATGCGTGAGCTGCAAAATTGGATGCGCGAGCTGCAGACATTAATGAAAAATTGGACGCGCGAGCTGCAGAGTTTAAGGCAAAATTGGATGCCCAAAGGCAGTGTATGAAAGAATTCTGCGACTCGGAACCGGAAGAATCGGAGGATGAGGAGGAATTGGAGCCACATGAAAGGAAGAAACTCAGGAAGAGCAAAGCTATGGCCGACAGCAGTGAGGAAGAGGAGGAAGATAGCGACGATGTGTTACGTGAAGAACTGAAGGATCTCATCGATGATAACGCGATTGAAGAGGACGGCAGTGATGGTGAAGACACTGATGCTTCAGGCCGTTCCCCGAAACGGATTTACTATGATGATGACGAGTTGGACGACCGACTGGAAGACGACGACTGTGGCCTTATTGAAGAGAATCTTGGTTTGCAAGTCGAACGCAGAAAGCGTTCCAAGCGTCTGCGTCGTACACAGGACGATACACAGGACGAAGAAAGTGATGGAGAAGAACAACACGTCGATGAAAGTTCAGCACGTGAGGCCATAGCCGAACAGCTATTCGACGACGAAGACGATGTTGAACGCCACTCTGAACTTAGTCACAGGGAAACTGAGGCGGCAAAACATTTCAATGATGATGAGGAATCGGAGTCTGTTGCTGAGGATTTTATTGTAGACGACAAAGGAAGGCCAATTGCTGAGAAGAAGTAGAAAAGACGACTTCTAGTCACTGACGCGTCATTGCAAGAAGGTCAGCACAGTTTCGGTGTAGATTTCGACTATGAGGAATTCACTAATTATGACGAGAACGTATATGAACCCGAATACGAACCTAGTGAAATGGAAAGTGGTCACTTTACGGATTTGGACAATGAAATCCGTAAAACGGATATTCCTGAGCGAATGCAATTGGGCGAAGTTCCGGTTACGCCTGTTCCAGAGGGACCCAATGAACTACAAGATGAAGCTGAATGGATTTACAAACAGGCGTTTTGAAAAATCAACTGTTTCCGAACAAGAGAGATCAACGGATGTCGGAAGTCGAGACCTCTATTGTAAGCCACCACATACGGGGGGAAAGATCAAGCAAGCCCTAGATTGTAGGCGTAATCAACAGCTAGAGGTGCCGTTCATTGCGTTCTCTAGAGAAGAACACGTGAAACCACAATTAACGTGCGACGATCTATGGAAAGTCTATTACTACGATGCACGATGGTGTTTACTGTCAGCTCCAAAGAACAAACCGCTCCAGTTATTTGAAAAGATGCGGAACTACCAGTTGGATACGTTTATGAAATCGACAGATGCTCCAATACCAGATGATATGCGTGAAATTAAAGATGAAGATCTAGATAGCTTACGTGATGTGCAAACTCCAGAAGAGCTTAGGGGTGTGCACATGCATTTTCTCTTTTACTATTCTCATGAGATCCCTAAAGTGCAACAGGAATTCCGTCGTCAGGAAAAGAAAGAATCGCGGCAGGCTAGAGCTGACGCGAAAAGGAGAGCAGTAGAAAATTTGGAAGAAGGTCAAGAACTTCCACCGCCGAAAGCCAAGATGAAAGTGGTACATCGTGACCGACTGGCAACTTTGGTTAGCCCAGAGGACCAGTGAACTTAGTTCGGGACGAACTAATCTAGGCGGAGGGTAATGTGACGCATATGACAATCAGTACTAGAATATTCGAGAAAGTCTGAAACAAAGTGCTAGAGTATTCTAGAAAGTACTGGAAAACTGGAGACTATGAGCAGTAGAACATTAAAGGCTATGGAACGGACGGAAACGAAACGCTGAATCAGAATGAGGAAACGGTATAAATACGTCGCGCACAGATCATGGAGATGAGTAAGAAGTAGAAAGTGAAGCAAGATGTAATAAGTAATAAGTGAGAAGTAAGCAGAGTAAGCAAGCGATAAGTACGGACGCGATAAGTTAAGAAATCGTTAAGTGTACGGTAAAAGTAACGGTTGTTGTTAACAGACTAATAAAGTGTTTGCAAAGAGAATCGATTTAACGGCCCTTATTTATTAAAATAATTAATCCACCGAACCCCTAGCTC
The DNA here is from genome assembly GCA_963931805.1 of Microdon myrmicae. NCBI lineage: Eukaryota > Metazoa > Arthropoda > Insecta > Diptera > Syrphidae > Microdon > Microdon myrmicae. The sequence goes on from OZ007496.1 coordinate 182,178,689, forward strand.
GCTACAATATATTATTTATTGCCTTGTAGGAACCCGGGAGTTCGTGACCTCGCCGACTCGACTCCGCCGTCGCTCCCTGTCCTGTGCACTCTCCTTCCACGCTTGACCATTCGATCCCACCTCCTCAAGGTCAAACCTAACATTGTCCTCCCATCTCCGTCGCGGGCGTCCGGCTGGTCACCTTCCCGTTGGTCTACCGTCAAGAATTCTACACACGGTCTTATCGTTGCCCATTCGCGCCATCTTAATCTTCGCGACTTGAATACTCTCACTATTGTAGGTTTGCGATATATCTCTCCCAATTCGTAGTTATGGAGTTTTCTCCATTGTCCTGCCTCCTCGTCATATTTACCTCGAAAGATACCCCTCAAAACTTTATTCTCGAATACGCGGAATTTGTTTTCTTCCCGTTTTGTGAGAGCGCATGTTTCGGATCTATATAGAACAATCGGAGCTTTATGTTACGTGATAGCAGTCTGGGTTTCAGCAGTTTACTGACTGTGTGCCAACTAGCGTTACCGGAATGCAGTCTTTTGTTAATTTCCTTCGACATTTCGTTACTAGCCGTCAGTATCGTTCCCAAATATTTAAATTCTTTAACTTTTCGAAATATCCTACCTCTGACGTTTATATGTGTTCCCTGAGGTCTACCCGCTCCGCAGTAATCATGTATTTTGTTTTGTCTTCATTTATTTCTACTCCCACCGCTTCTGCCGCTTGCATGATGATTTCACAGTTTTTACTAACAGTTTCTAGATTATCGCCCAGAACGGCGATGTCATCCGCATATGCGAGCACTTGTGTGACCCCATTCAGGGATGATCCGGCCATATTGTCGTCGTATACCTTTCTGATGACATACTCGAGCACAAGGTTAAAAAGACACGGTGATAGGCCATCTCCCTGCTTTAGTCCGTCCCGGATTTCAAATGGTTCTGAGAGGTGGTTTTCTATTCTAACTCGCCCTTTGTTTTCGTTCATGCAAATTTTAATGTGGGCGGCATATTTTTTCGGGACTTCCAGCTCAACTACAATATGGTAGAGTCTTTGCCTTGTGACTGAGTAGTAGGCTTTTTCGAAGTCAACGAACAGTTGGTGAGCCGTCTCTCCGTATTCCCATTTCTTTTCCAGCAGTTGCCTTATTGTGAACATTTGGTCGCTCGTTGACAGGATTCTATGGAATTCGCATTGGTAATCTCCCAGTATCTCTTCTGCGTACGGTGTGATTCTCGCCAGAATGACGTTTATTAATATTTTGTATGCGGTTGGGAGCAATGATATTCCTCTGTAGTTTTCGCAGTCAGATCTGTCGCCTTTTTTGAAAATGGGATCGACTATTGAGGTTTTCCATTCTTCCGGACTGACTTCCTTGTCCCAAATTGTTTGGATGCGCTGGTGCATCTTTCGAGCGGTTGCCTCTCCTCCATGCCTCACAAGCTCTGTCGGTATGCAGTCGACTCCGGGAGCTTTGTTGTTTTTCAATCGATTTATTGCGTCTACAAATTCGTTGAGAGACGGTTCTGGGATCTGAGGCTCGGCTGTATGTATGCTTGGTGCGTTTATTTGTGGTTGATGGGTGCGTACATTGAGCAGGTTTTCAAGGTACTGCTTCCATCTTGTCACGATATTGTTTGTTTCTATGACTAGACTGTCGTTTGCTTCTCGAATTATTTTGACTCTCCCTCGGTATCCATTTCTAATTGAATTTATGCCGGCATACATACCTCTGATGTTCTTTGCTCTAGAGTTTTTTAGGATTTTCGCGATCCGAGTCTTCTACTATTCGCGTTTTTTGCGTTTGAGGAGTCTCATTGTCTTTCTCCGAATCGTCGCGTATCTTTCTGCGTTGACTTCATCATATCTTTCTAAGTGGATCGCTCTGATGCGTTTACGTTCTTCGATCTTCGCCTTGCACTAATCGTCAAACCAAGGTTTGGACTTAATTGTTTTCTTAAATCCTAATACCTTTTGTACACTCAGGCTATGCCGACGGAGGCATACGCTTCCAGTAGGGCCACCCATGTCAGACAGGCTAGCGAGGAGTAAGACACAAAGATCTACCGCCCCTAATCCAGGGTATTACGCGTCGCCGTGTCCATTGGATGGTTTGCAGCCAGGGGTATACCGGCTGTATTATAACGGCGCCTCTCTGACACCGGGTCGAATCAGAGCAGTAAGCAGACCTTACCATATCAAAGAGGGGCTCTGATATGGCTGACCATTTGAAACCCCAGAGTGATCCAATGAAATGAATGATCAATACACTTTTATTACGTAGTGAAAGAAATTTGCTGTTAAACCAAGAAGGTGAGAAGATTGAAGTTTTATGCCTAGAATATGGAACGTAAAGGGAAATGGAATTTAAAATTGTGTATAAAGATGCTCTATAGTTAGATGATAAAGTTGAAGTGAGATTTTTCTGAGATAGTCGTTAATGTGGCGGAAATTCGCTTTGTGGAAGTCATATGAGTAAAGATCGCGAAGTGGGGTAGTCTACGGTGAGGAATTATGGAAAAAAGACAGGAAAAGATGGGTGGTAGTTGTCAATGGTAGACAGGACAAGGGGAGTGAGTGCAACCGAAGAATTAATAGAGTCGGATGTGAAAATGAGGTCTAGCTGTCGGCACTTGGGGTTTGAGATATTACTAACTTGATAAAAGCTTCAGCCTGTTAATTGGTCGATGAAATGGTATTCCTTAGTACTGGAGGCGGAAGTGGTATAAAAAGAATCGAACAAACAGGGCAAAGTCTCTCCTTTCAACCCGCCGAGGCCAGGACGATCCTTGTCCCTGATCAATCCAAGTTGACATACAGTCTCCACGTGGCACCCGCCAGGTAGTGATACAGTGCATGCAGTGACATCCTGAGAAAGGTTGGCGCAAGGCTAATAACCTTGCCCGGAAAAACAAATTATGACGGACAATTTAACAAGACTCGGATAAGGACCGGGTACCAGTGGAGAGACTTGCTAAATAGGGGCAAGACCGGATCTCGGTTGCTGATGATGACGATGATCAAATAACAACCCAATACAACATCTTGCTGAGTGAAACACGTTGAGTTTCTCTTCCTTGTTCGATCAAGAGTTTTCAATTTCTTTAATTAAATGTATTTAAAGTTGCAAAAAGTTCAGCTAAATATATTAAGTGATCAAATAAGAGTTATATATTTTTAATTTGAAATAAAAATAAAACAGTAAAAGATATTAGTGTTTTTTTCTTTTATTTTAGAATTTGGTTTAGGATATTTCGATTTCATTTAAGCAAAGGATTAAGAATTTATTTTTTAAATTCGAACACTGTGTGTCCAACAAGCGTTGAACACACCTTCCACGAACAATGGTTCTTATTTTGTTGTGGGCCTGGTGTCAGGAACAGTGATGTCTCCTGACGTGTACCTGGGTTGGGCAGGGGCGACACGTATTTGGGTTTCGCCGACCGATGAATGTCGTTGGGGAATATCCAGATGTGGTCACAAACACGAGGGACTGGATGTGCCAAAGCAATGGGGTCCGCAACAATGATGCCTGAAACCAATTGAATTATTAAAAGGAAAAGTGAACCGAATACCTCGAATTCCAACTCCAATCCTCAATTGTAGCAGCGACTCTCCTTAAATAATATTCCCAAAAAGAAGAAACAACAATTTGGGGTTGGTTGCAATAGTCAAACTCGTCTTTATTTATTTGATGGTTTTGAATTCTTTGGATTGAATTAAAATGCGAACTGGAGTCGCCAAGCAGTTAACGAAGAAGCAAATTACACAAAGTTTGTGTACTTTGTCATCTTGGCAACCAGAAATATAATAATGTCAGCGAGTTGCTGACATGGTTGCGTTCACTGCGAATTCGCTGGATGCATCCAGTGAATCAGCAACAAACACCAATTTTAGACCGCTTCTCCATATCAATTTGCAGTTGTTTCACCAATGGCGCGAATAATGTCGGTTTCAAGGTTATTAAGTGTTTTTGATTTACAAAGTAAGCAGAGAAGAAAGGGGGGGGGGGGGGGGGGACATACAGGGCTAAGTATAACAAGAAATAACACCATCTCATCTGGATACGATTTACAAGAGGTACTCGTATATTAGTGATAGTTAGAAATGAAATATAATATTTTGACGTGAAACATATCAAAAGCGCTGAGTGTTGTATATCGCATTAGAAATTAATTAAGGATGCAGAAAAAAGTGCTTTAAATAACATTATTACTTGGTGAACATTTTAAATATTTTCTCGTCTAACCCTCAATCGAAGGGTGTGCAGCGACTTACTTCGAACATTTTTTTAAATATGCGAGTAATTACAAAGTAACCTCTTCTTCTTCTCTTTTTCTTCGTCATTATAATCTCCAGGTATTTAAGACCAGTGCACGTAGATATCTTTACTTTTTATCCCCCCCTTTTCTACCGCATGTTCTTTGCTTTGGCATTTAAGGGTTTCTCCAACTCCAATTTGTGCGCGTCATTTTTATTAGGAAATATGGTTTGGCGTAATCAATGACACTATTTTTAAATTGTGTTTGTTTTATCGGCCGCATACCTCAGCAGTTAGTTAATTCCAATATAGCAATTTGTTGAGTTCGAGCTGGACGTTGTGGGGTTGTAAGTAATTAGGGTGCGCCAGCACGGACGCGGTTTCACTGTACCCCCAAGATGTCACTGGGCAAATAAAACTGCTAACGTTCACCAACGGGGAAGAAAGAAAAGGAATAAAACGCACTGGCTTGTTGTTTTAACGTTAATGCTTTTTTCCTTTATTTTGTCTTCACTTAAGTTGTCACGTTTTAAATGAGTGTAGATTGTCTATACATATTGTTAAGAACATCACATATACGAATTTCTCTCGATTCTCTCTTAAATATTTGTTCGTTGATTAATTTCCCCATTTATTTGAGATTATTTTAGTATTACACCTCACTTAACCACGGTTCCAAAAGCACTTAATCTTGGTTTGATTTCCAAAGCGAAATTTTGCAAATTGAATTCTATTAACAATGAATGCGGACTTCCGAAAATAACGTCTCGAAACACTCCACGACTTTCGGCATGTAGTGGTTGGGTAAATCCGCATGCTCCTAACAGTGAGCCGAGTTGCGCCGCACCATATTACAAAATGCTGTTTGATACGCGAGGATTGCCAAACATAAGGTGGTCAAAACGCACGTCACGTCCTGACAACGGACTACCGAAATACACTACGTCAACATCCACTGAGTGGATTGAATGGAAACATTTGAAACTAAACAAAATGCTTGCAGGCGGCGGTGTGGTTGGATTTCGACTTGACTCCCGCAGCGGTTGAAATTCGACTTCAACGTGTGTGTACGCCTAGCGAGGAAAAGTTCGTCGCGTCGTGACAGTGGAGTCATAGCTAAAATCGACTCGCAACAATTTACTAGGAACTTCGCAAAGGGTTGCTATGCCTGTATAGGGGATTTAGTCCCCGGGAATCCTCGCCGTATAAGCTGAGTTGGATTCGTTGGTTGTGTGTACTGGGAAATTGGTTTTGGCGGCATAGCCAAGTATGATCAAGGTTCTTGATCGTTGTGATGGTCGTTTCGCGGAAAATTAGCTGCCGCTTGGTTGCAAGCGAGGAGTATAGTTTAAGGAGGAAATGAACCAAAGTGGTTTTTGGGGACAATGCATGCGGTTTGATTGTAAGGAATTGATGTGGTTTTACATCTTTTAGGTAGAATAGAAACCGAAATGGTTTTTGGGGGAAATTGGGATTGCTTGGTTGCAAGCGGGGATATAATTTAAATAGGAAGTTAACCGAGGTGGTTTTTAGGAAAAATGTATGCGGCTCGGTATAGTTGGTGGTGATGATTAATATTCCGCCCTAGCTTTGAATATGCGTTTTATTACAACATATGGATGTCCGGGGAAATTAGGATAGCTTGGTCGCAAGTAAGGAATATGACCTAAGTAAAGAATTGACCGAAGTGGTTTTGGGAAAAATTATATGTGGGGTGATGTAATTGAGGGAGATGATTTAGAATGTATTCTATTGAATCGCATTCTGTTGTAAGTTTTGGGAAATGTCTTTCATTGCGGATTGGGAGATGGGTTCTTGCAAGTTTGGGATGAATGCGCTTGCAGATTTTGCATGGTTGCGAATGTATGTATTGCAGGTTTTGAATGGGGAGTTGGATTAAGGTGACGCGCTGTTAGCGGTCAAGGTTGGTTGGAATTGTGGGTTGGTTCTGCATGTGGTGTAGAGAACCTCCACAACGTCATTAAAATTTCGAATTAGGCGTAACCCTATTGATCACAGAAGAGTAGCACAAAGTATTAAAAAATTCTCACAAAAGTTCAATTGAATTTTATTTATTTATTCTTTTTAATAAGTTGTATAAATGAATTCAACTTTACCCTGTGAGCTGAACTGGAATTTAAAAATTAATACTCAACAAAGCATTGCTCAGATAAGCAGCAAGTTAACCATTACACATAAAAACTACTAACTTTGTATTTAAATATTAACACTTAGGATCAATACTTTGTAGTGAACAACTAAAATCCTTTAAAATTATTGTCGCATGCGGAGAAATTTATTCCCTCAGTTTTCAGCGTAATTTATTTTACATTAGAATCATATAGAGTGCAGTTACAACCCTCGTATGCATTTTCGGTCGGCCATTTGCACGTGTTGAAATTGCAGATGAGAGGAAACCATTCGAATGGATTTACAGTCCCGGCTTAGTTTTATCAGGAGTATCAGGTGGGATAATACCAGATGATCTGCTTTGATCGTATACAATTTCGTCAGTGATTATTTCCTAAAAGTTGTTATAAGTTTCGAGCTTCCATCCTGTTATTTATACTATGTACATACCTCATCGGCTTCGGTATTTTTAATCACAGCAATTGTTTTAATATTTTCTTGATCATTGTCCTTATGATCATACTCTTCAAGATAATTAACAATCGCCGAGTGACCGAAATTGCGGGCCTCATCTAGTGGCAAATTACCCCAACGATCCCTGGGTTGATGTGGGACATGACAGTGCTCGAGAAGGAATTTCACACAATCTAAGTGTCCTTCTGAGGCTGCTAAATGTAGTGCTGTACGGCCGTCGTAATCAGCCAGAGTAATATCCATTCCAGAAAGCCGGTGACGGCGTAGTGCGGTTACATCACCACTTGCAGCTGAAAACAAAAGATTCACTATGGACAACCCTTTTGTCTCATATCGATGTTTTCGAGGGTCCTTCTTATCTGCTGAGTGTCTAAGATTATCATACCGGTGGAAATTGAATTCTTTTATCAGTTCCTGGAGAAAAACGTATTTTACTAAACTGTGAAGGGATTCGAATTAATTGTATTTGTTAGATACCTCACAGAACTCAATACCGCGAACACTATTACCAAGTTTACCAAGTGGTGGAGACCACGTAAATATCCCCATAACATTCGGAATTACTAGCATCATACCACCCGAGACTCCAGATTTTGCGGGCAATCCAACTTTGAATGCAAATTGTCCCGAATAATCGTAGGTGCCACAAGAATGCATAATTGACAAGACATCTCGTACAACTTCGCCTTTAAATATTTTTTCTTCAGTGGTCGGACAAACACCACCGTTGGCCAATGTTGCTGCTATTACTGATAACGCTTCACAGGTTGCTTCCATTGCACAGCACTAACAGGAAATCGAAGACATGCATGAGTTGAATGTTGTTTGATGGGCGATAAAAAATAAGTTCAATTAAAGTGACAGAATTTGATCGCAAAGGATGTGGTGGTAATGGCGGTGTTACCGAGTGTACCTGGAAGTAATAGTCCATCAAGTCCTTGAGGTTCCCGCTCTTGGGAAGACAGTCGTTCTCTCTCATGTAGAAACCTAGTGCATAGTTTCTATCTGCGGCTTCTCGTTCTGATAAGAAGACGGCATTGTTGAAGCCGATATGTTCACCTCCCGCCATTTTCTGAAAATAGAATTACTGGTTAAATGTAAAATAATGGAATTTTCCGCTGTGAATAATAGAATCGGTTTAAAATCGAAGGAGTGAGCTCGGTAGAAGGATGTCAACGAACGGTTCCTCAAAGCTTTCCAAATCCCGAAACTTATCAGGAATATCCTGACGTCGAGTTAGTACCTATTAGCAAACAGTACAGGAGGCGTGACAGTGGTATAACTGTCATATGATCAGCAGAAGATTTTCCTGACTGAAGAATTGACCAACAGCAGGAAGAATTATTATATGCTAATCAGTACCTGGCTGACTTTCAAACAGACAACCTGTCTCACAGTTTTGCTGGTGCTATTTTTCTTAATTACATAAGCCGTTATATTAACAATAATTATCACAAGCCATTATCTTGCTATCTTGTTTTCTTTGCCTCGCTACCGTAAACTCATAAGTCGATCAAGTGTGAAAACCGTTAAGTTATGGCCCCTGGGCCACGTGTGTTAAACAAAATTAAGCGCAAACGGTTGCGTTACGACCCCGTTATTGGAAGCCAAACTCCTCCCGATAAACTTTCAAAAGTGAATAATAAAGCGCTAGAAAAATCTAAAACGTGTTCAAACACTAACTTTTTTCAACCACTTCAAAGTCTGATGGAAGACTCACCTGAAATGGATCCGACCAATGTCGAATAGTGCGCAGAACTTACTAAAGAAACCGTTCCGCCAATTGTGGTGTTAAAATCAACTAGTGCTAAACTGCGTGATATTTTGAGCAACATTAAGATAGACAAACACTTAATTAAAAACATATCGCTTGGACAAAAAATATGTGCCCCAACAATGGACATATATAACAAAATCAGATCCGAACTCTTACGGTTAAAATGTGAGTTTTTTACCCACTCGCGTAAGGAAAATCGTCCATTAAAGATAGTGTTATCTGGATTAGACTTGATTAACAACGATATAGTGAAAAATGAACTAATTGCACTCGGGATTAAGTGCCTAGATGTTAAAACCATCACATTAAATTCGTCAACAAAGGCCCTGTACAAACACTACTTGTACATTGTCTACATTCAACGAGGCGCTGTTAAATTAAATGAACTAAAACGGAACTACTCTACCTTGTTCAAAACCATCGTTCGCTTGGATTTTAAAAAAACATGATCCAGGTAAGGTCACACAATGTCACAATTGCCAGCTTTACGGTCACGGCTCGATGCATTGTCACATAAATAGCTTCTGTGCAATCTGTTCGGGAAACCATAAAACATCCGACTACAAAACGAATGAGGTCATCAAGTGTGCAAATTGTAGTGGGCCACATAAATCCACCGATCCAGAATGCATAAGCCGAAAGCAGTACATAGACATTCGCCGCAAATTATCCCCACGTGGACGTGGTACAGGAAATACAACGTTCCTACAGCCTCCGAGTGACAAACAGCAGCCACTGCCCGACCGATTATCCATTGATAATTTTCCCCCACTACACCGATCTGTGCGTCAACCTTCACCTCCTTCATCCACCTGGGCTTCTGGCCTCCATCAAACCCAGCAAACTTCCAACAGTGATACAACACACACGAAGAAAAATCCGTCTGAAACTATAACTAATGATTTGACTTGTTCTCATTTAGCGAGATAAACTCTCTTCTTAATGCAGTTGTAACCAAGCTTAGTGCTTGTCAAACTAAAGCTGACCAATTTAACGTCATTACTTCATTAGCTATTAAGTACATCATCATCATCATCGGCACTACAACCGGGAACCGGTCTTGGCCTTATTTAGCAAGTCCTGAGGCTTGTTAAATTTTCCATCATGATTTGTTTTTTTCCGGGCAAGGTCATTAGTCTTGCACCATATTAAGTACATATACTCGGAAAAAACATGTTAAGAAACTCTCTTAACATCATAACTTGGAATGCGAGAAGCATCAAAAACAAAAAGCATGCATTTTTTAGTTTCTTGATAAATTTTATAGTGGTTAGTATACCCGCCTGTCATATGGGAGACCGGGGTTCGATTCCCCGTCGGGGAGCCTCTGGCGCAAGACTAATGACCTCGCCCGGAAAAAAAACAAATCATTATGGAAAATTTAACAAGCCTCAGGACTTGCTAAATAAGGCCAAGACCGGTTCCCGGTTGTAGTGCCGATGATGATGATGATAAATTTTAATATTGACATTGCACTTGTTTCAGAAACCTGGCTCAAACAAGACATTTCTTTCTCACATCAAAATTACATATGTTATCGCCTGGACAGGGTACATGCTAGTGGTGCAGGTGTCGCCATTGTTGTGAAAAAATGTATAAAACATTCCTTGCGTCCTTCATTGCACCTTAAGTTAATTGAGGAAATTAGTACAGATGTAACATTAAGTGATAACTCCAAGGTGTCTTTTTTCGGTCTGGTGGAAATGGAAACATTGAGAAATCTACTTACTTTAAGTGGGATCTGCAAAAATTGTATAGACTCAACACTCGGAACAAGGTAATTATTGGTGGTGATCTAAACTACAGACATCAGTCGTGGAATTGCCTTAGGGCAGACTGCTGGGGTAACATCTTACTAGATGTTACTGAATCCAGCCCAAGTTTTTCCATACTTTATCCACTTCTCCCCACCTATATCCCAGCGAGTGCTATCTCTCGATCTATATATCACTAATATTCCAAATTACTGCACAGTGCCATTAACTCTAAATGCGTTAAGTTCAGACCACCTTCCGATCAGCCTCACAGTGAATCATACAGTAGTTGTAAATCGTACCAGTTTATACCACAACTATTCCGCCGCCAACTGGAATTGTTATAAATCAAATATGAACACGAACTTGGTTCTAGGTGCTACCAGCCTAAATTCTATAACCTGCAGCGAGCACATTGATATCCTATGTAACAATTTTGTTTCTGTTATCAATAGAGCGGCCGATCTTGCGATACCTAAATGTTCCACTGCTCCAGTTGATAAGGCACCGCTTCCTGAAAATATCTTACATCTGATTAGGCTACGAAACTCTGAAAGAAGAAAGTGGCTGCGTTATAGAATCGATTGTTTTCTAGTTAATGTTAAAGTCTTAAATAATATCATTAAAAACGAAATCTCAACATATAGGAACAAGTGTTGGAATAAACACCTTTCCTCTCTTGACAAAGCTAGCAAACCGTTCTGGAAAATATCAAAAATTATCAAAAAGAGAGGGTCGAGTATTACTCCGTTTAAAGTTCACGACAAGTTGTTTATTTCTTCAGTGGAGAAATCGAACCTACTTGCTAACACGTTTAGTAAGAACCACTCCATATCTATGCATCTAAGCGACGCGTATACTGAAGCTGAAGTTGCTAACACTATCCATATACTTTCTCAAACACCAGCTGAAAGTACTTACGCAACTAATATTAGCAAAGTTAAAGAATTGATAAAAAAATCGATATCAAAAAAGGCTGCTGGTCTCGATAATATTAACAACAAATTAATTAAAGCACTTCCACCTGCTGCAAGTAACTATTTAACGTTCATTTTCAACGCTTGTCTTAAGAATTGTTATTTTCCGGACTGTTGGAAAACAGTAAAAGTAATACCTATCCCAAAACCCGGCAAACCGAAGAACAGCCCCGAAAGCTACAGACCTATTAGTCTACTTAGCCGTCCGACTAAGCTCTTAGCAAAAATCATTAAGGAAAGGATTGACCGTTTCGTGGAAGCCAACAAAATTCTACCAAACTTTCAGTTCGGTTTCTGTAGTGGTCACAGCACAATCCACCAAGTCTTGCGCATTAAAAACCACATAGCTAGAAAATTCATCGACAAGGAGTCAACGGGACTGGTTCTTCTAGACATCGAAAAAGCCTTTGATACGGTATGGCACGATGCCTTGATTTATAAGCTACTAAAATTTAAGCTACCAATACCGCTTATCAAAATTATCCAGAGCTTTCTTCGTTCGAGAAAATATGTTGTGAGTATAGGAACCGAGAAATCCTCTACTCACCAATTATTATGGCAAATTTAACAAGCCTCGGATATGGACCGGATACACGACGACGACCACGGAAACGAAAACGGCTAAATGATTTAAGGATTTTTTCATGGAACATACGCTCACTATACAGAGCTCGAGCTGCACAGCAGCTAGCCGATGCCCTGTCCGAATATAAGGCTGACATAACAGCATTACAAGAAATAAGATGGACGGGGAGTGGTGTTATTCATAGAAAAGAGTATGACATTTATTACAGCTGTCACGCAAAACACCATGTGCTCGGGGTAGGCTTTCTAGTCAGCCAAAAACTGAAGCCTGCCATCATCGGCTTTAATGCAATAAATGAAAGGCTATGCACTCTTCGCGTGCGAGGCAAATTTAAGAACATAAGCCTCATAAACGTTCACGGACCTACAGAGGAGTCCCCTGACGACGAAAAAGAAGAATACTATGAGAACGTCGAACGGGCCCTCAATGCCTGCCCAAGATACGATGTGAAAATCGTTCTTGGGGATTTGAATGCGAAAATAGGTCGGGAGCCGGTTTTCAGGCACTACGCAGGTTCCCATAGTTTGCATGAGAACACTAATGACGATGGATTACGGGTCATCGAACTGGCAGCATCGAAAAACGTTGTCGTTGCAAGTACCACGTAAAGATATCCACAAAGCCACCTCGGTAGCACCTAATGGAGCCACTCGCAACCAAATTGACCACGTGTTGATAGATCGCCGCCACTCTTCGAGCCTGATGACGGTACGAACGTACCGAGGTGCCAACGTCGACTCGGATCACTATCTTGTTGGTACGGTTTTCCGAGCGCGGATTGCCTTACGGAGACGTATTGCATCCACGGATCAGGTTCGAATCAACACGGCTGCCTTACGCAATGAGAACACCAGCAACACCTTTGGTCATGCGTTAAGACTCGCCCTCGAAGAGCTCGACGGAGGGAGAGTAAGTCCTGGGGCCGGAATGCCGGGCGCAGAAGAGAAATGGACACGCCTTAAGAATACTGTCATTAGTACTGCCAACTCCATCTTAGGCAGTAGTCGTAGAGATCGGAACGACTGGTTTGATGATGAGTGCAAACTAGCGACTGAACGTAAGAATGCTGCATACCGGGCAATGCAGCAGTCTCATAGGACGCGGGTACGCGAGGAGAAATACAAAGAGCTCAGAAGATCTGAAAAAAGACTTCACAGACAAAAGAAAAGTGCCTGGGAAAAATACCTTGTCTGTGAAATAGAGAAAAGTAGAGAGCGAGGTCCGCACCAGGCGCGGAAGTTCTACCAAATAATCCGCAGTATGACGCGGTACACATCACACTGCACTTACTGCAAGGATAAAGAGGGTAATATGATCACCGATCCTGAAGGCATTCTGGAGCGATGGGAAGTGCACTTTAATGAATTGCTAAATGGTCAGCTCACAGAAGAATTGGAGGCTCCACCAATGCAAGACCAGGACCAAATGCTGCCGCCACCAAGCATTGAGGAAACATTAAAAGCCATTAGACAGCTAAAATCAAATAAAGCCCATGGAGCTGATGGCATACCAGCTGAGCTGATCAAACAAGGAGGGACAGCGTTACATCACGCAATTCACGAGATCGTGGTGCACGTATGGGAGCAAGAGGAGATGCCGGAAGATTGGCGTCGTGGTATAATTTGCCCCATACATAAGAAAGGAGATATCACACTGTGCAGCAACTATAGGGGTATAACATTGCTGAGTACCGCCTATAAGATACTCTCCACTATCCTACAAGACCGGATATCCCCATACGCTAAAGCCATCATTGGTCAATATCAGTGTGGCTTCATCCCAGGCAAATCAGCAATTGATCAGATATTCGCCCTTAGGCAGGCGATGGAAAAATGTCTGGAATTTAAGATTCCACTATATCATCTGTTTATAGACTTCAAGGCCGTCTACGACAGCATAGCCAGGGTAGAACTATATAATGCCATGAGAGAATTCGGCATTCCAAATAAATTGATACGACTTTGTAGGTTGACCATGACCAACGTAACTAGTCAACTAAAAGTAGCGGGATTGCTGTCCAAACCAATAAACATCTATAATGGACTCCGACAAGTGGACGGTCTGGCTTGCCTCCTCTTCAATCTGGCGTTGGAGAAAGCAATCCGTGACTCTGGCGTTACAACAAGAGGGACTATTGTCACCAAGTCCAGCCAGATACTTGCCTACGCAGATGACATCGACATCATCGGTAGAACAGAATCGGCTGTACAGGAATCCTTCACCCAGATCGAGCAGGCGGCACAAAAACTGGGACTGCGCATTAATGAGGGAAAAACCAAGTACATGGTGGCAACTTCTGCGAAGAGAAGACCTAACGTTGGTCAAACTATCAGGGTAGTGGAGCACGAATTTGAAGTAGTGCAATCCTTTAACTACCTTGGGTCAATAGTATCAGCCGATAACAATATGGAAGAAGAAATACGCGAACGGCTGATTAAATCCAACAAAGCCTACTATGGTCTATCAAGGCTCTTTAAATCCCGAAATTTATCCAGAACATCCAAGCTACTACTGTACAAGACCATGGTCTTATCAGTACTCATGTATGGATCCGAGACCTGGGTGCTTAATAAAAGGCGCTCTGAACTCTTGGCCGCGTTCGAGAGAAAGGTCTTAAGGAGAATTGTTGGCCCCGTATGTGAGGGAGGACGATTCCGGAGACGCTACAACCATGAGTTGTACGCAATCTACCTTGAAGCTCATATTGTAAGAAAAATCAAGCTCGGTAGACTCCGGTGGGCGGGACACCTAGCTCGAATGAGCGAAGAGGAACCTGCCCGGAAAGTCCTTTGTGGCAGGATGTATGGAAGGAGACAGCGCGGCAGACCTTGTCTGCGATGGAGGGATGGCGTAGACCAGGACGCCCAGAGCCTGGGAGTGCTAAACTGGATGACATCGGCTCGAAATCGGGACCGGTGGAGAGATTTGTTAAATAAGGCCAAGACCGGATCCCGGTTGTAGTGCCGATGATGATTATGATAGGAACCGAGAAATCCTCTACTCACCAAATCCACTATGGTGTTCCCCAAGGCTCGGTCCTTGGTCCTAAATTATTCACATTGTTTGTCGCAGATTTACCATGTCTAGGTGAAAACATTCAGGTAGCTATGTTTGCCGATGATACGGCCATTTTCTCTTCGGGTGCCTTATTCACTAACCTCTACAACTCTTTGCAAGCAGCTCTTGACAAACTAGCAGTGTATTATAGGAAATGGAAAATAAAAATAAATGGTAATAAAACACAAGCTGTCTGGTTTTCGAGATGTAGGAAACTCTGCTACCTACCAAATGGCACTAAACTCAGTATGTGTGCAGTTGATATTGATCGGTCCGAAGACTGGAGATATCTAGGTATTATTCTAGATAAAAAACTTATCTCCCAAAAAACACGTCACTACCAAAATTGACAAAATAAACAAAGTCGTAAGAGTTATGCATCCATTAGTGTGTAGAAAGTCAAAGCTTAGCCTCGAAAATAAAATTATAATTTTTAAAACAATTTTTCAAGCTATACTCCTGTACGGCGCCCCTGTGTGGTGTAATTGTGCTCGCATACACAAAATAAAATTGCAAAGGTGTCAAAATAAAATATTGAAAATGTTGCTGAATTTGCCATGGCATTATTCGACACATGAACTTGACGAAAACGCTAATGTTAAACTGGTAGAATTTCTTATTGACAAAATCAATCGAAACTTCTTCGTCAATTGTTCTTTTTCTGACAATGTTCTCGTTTTCCGACTTGCGTTATTCTAAATCACTACCTATGTACTCTGTCAATGAAAATTACATAAAATAACCGGAAACCTGTGCAATATTAGTCTTAAGATTCAAATAACGGTTTTTACTTGTAGTTTTCCCTTAATCATTTATTATTTATTATTCATTAAAATTGTGCTATTTTCATTATATAGATTTAAGATTATAGTTGTAAAGGAATTGCAAAATTGAAAATTGAAATGTAATTATCTACCAAATAAAATTGAATTGAATTGAATTCTATGCTAAAAAAAATTGAGTTCTTCTTTTGTTACGCTTCACCACTGTGAGTAACAGGAGAGTTCAAAACTTCCTATATCGGCTAATTAAGATGCCAAATCAAAAACTTTAATATTGCTGGAGACTTTAAAGCGTGTACACTAGAATGAGGCACTACGATTAGTAGAGGTCACACACTACTGAAGGCCTTCGCAGTCCTAAATGTAGTATTTCCAAATAATGGTCCAGAGGATACCTTTATAATCGAAAGATGGGACTGCCCTTAATCGCCATTAACGTTGCCAACACAATGTTGGTAAGAAACATGGTATAGCGAGTTCTGGACCCCAATGATAGTGACCACCAAGTTTATACGAAGAGGTACATTTTCGAATAAAGTTCAGAAAAAGGAGTGGAAGGGAAAAGACATGGGGAGTTGCTCGATTATATGATAGAAAGGTTAATTGAGCAACCTGACGCAGACCCTGCTAAAGAAAACAAATGACAAAGTAACGCATCCGGCTCTCTCGTAACAAGTAGATTAAGATGAGCGGGCATGTAGCGAAAATGGGAAGCGAAAGTATATTCCGTAGAATTCGTGACGGCAAACCAACGGGAAAGTGGCCTGCGGGAAGGCCGCGACGGAGATGGGAGGATAAGAAGACATTGGTTCAGGTGGCAAAAGGCGGAGATAAAGGTCACAGGATAGGGAACGAGTTAGGGAGATCATGAAATTACGGGTTCTTACAGATCTATAAATAATAATAGTATAATAATAATGCATGGGGAATTTGTTAACAAATGGAGGAAATTGCATATTTTTTATGCACATTTTGTGAAGAAAGTACCGGAAATTCTCAAATAATACAGATATTTTATTCATTCAACATCGTTTCTTTAGACGCCTTCAAATTAGGCTCCATTTGAGGCAACGCACGCATGTTATCGTCTTTTTCAATTTGTGAACAATTTCTTGTAGCCGCTTTCTGTGATGGTCTTCAGTTCATGGGTGTTGAGGTTGTTGATGACCATCCTACTAATGGTCATTCCGATGATGGCATCATTAACATAAATCGTCACAAAACCTACAGAAGATTCTGAGATATCAAAACCCGGTAAACGGACACGCGAAGTTTCTTAATAT
Organism: Microdon myrmicae; assembly: GCA_963931805.1. Lineage (NCBI taxonomy): Eukaryota > Metazoa > Arthropoda > Insecta > Diptera > Syrphidae > Microdon > Microdon myrmicae. The sequence continues at coordinate 182,195,764 of OZ007496.1, forward strand.
CATTGAGCACTTTGCAATTCCTCATAATAATATGAAGGGAAATGCAAGGTGATATTAGACTATACACGATTAAAATCATTGAAGAAATTTAACTTCAGCATGGCTTTGAAGTGGTGGGATGGGAGCGAACATACAGGGCAAAGTCTCTGATTGCTTTCAATCCAGCGAAGGCCAGAACGATTCTTGCCCTTGTTCAATCCAAGTTGGCATGCAGTCTGCTCGTGACACCCCTGGATAGCTACTTTGGCACCCGCCAAGTAGTGAACCAATTCATGCAGTGACATCCTGAGAAAGGTTGGCGCAATGCTAATAACCTTGCCCGGAAAAACAAACTATTATGGCAAATTTATCGAGCCTCGGATATGGACCGGATACACAACGACGACTACGGACACGAAAATGGCTAAACGATTTGAGAATTTTTTCATGAAACGTCCGCTCACTATACAGAGTTCGAGCTGCACAGTAGCTAGCCGATGCCCTGTCTGAATATAAGGCTGACATTACATCTTTACAAGAAATACGATGGACAGGAAGTGTTGTTATTCAAAGAAACGAGTATGACATATATTACAGCTGTCATGTAAAACACCATGTGATACGGGTAGACTACCTAGTCAGCTAAAAGCTGAAGCCTGCCATTATCGGCTTTAATGCAACAAACGAAAGGCTATGCACTCTTCGTGTGCAAGGCGACTTTAAGAACATAAACCGCATAAACGTTCACGGACCCACAGAAGAGTCCCCTGACGACGAAACGGAATAATTCTACGAGAACGTCGAACGGGCCCCCAATACCTACCCAAGATACCATGTGAAAATCGTTCATGGTGATTTGAATGTCAAAATATATCCAAAAAGCCACCTGGGTATCACCTGATGGAGCCACTCGCAATCAAATTGACTACGTGTTGATAGATCGGCGGCACTCCTCGAGCCTGGTGACGATATGAACGTACCGAGGTGCCAACGTCGACTCGGATCACTATCTTGTTGGTACGGTTTTCCGAGCGCGGATTGCCTTACGGAGACTTATTGCGCTCGCGGATCAGGTTCGAATCAATACGGCTGCCCTGCGCAATGAGAATACCAGCAACACCTTTGGTCATGCGCTAAAACTCGTCCTCGAAGAGCTCGACGGAGGGAGAGTAAGTTCTGGAGCCAGAATGCCAGGGCTAGAAGAGATGTGGAAACGTCTTAAGAGTACTGTCATTAGTACTGCCAATTCCATCTTAGGCAGTAGTTGTAGAGATCGGAGCGACTGGTTTGATGATGAGTGCAAACTAGCGACTGAACGTAAGAATACCGGGCAATGCAGAAGTCTCATAGGACGCGGGTACGCGAGGAGAAATACAAAGAGCACAAAAGACCTGAAAAGACTCCACAGACAAAAGAAAAGTGCCCAGAAAAAAAATCTGTGAAATAGAGAATAGTAGAGAGTGAGGTGCGCACCAGGCACGGGGTTCTACCAAATAAACCACAGTATGACGCGGTACACACCACGCTGCACTTACTGGAAGGATAAAGAGTGTAATATTCAATGAATTGCTAAATGGTCAACTCACAGAAGAATTGGAGGTTCCACCAAGGCAAAATCAAGACCACATGCTGCCACTACCAAGCATTGAAGAAACAGTAAAAGCCGTAAGACAGCTGAAATCAAATGAAGCTCTCGGAGCTGATGACATACCAACTGAGGTGATCAAACAAGGAGGGACAGCGTTACATCACGCATTTCATGAGATCGTGGTTGTTGCAACACAAGCAACAACCAAGGATGAATCGATTTATCAACAATACCACCAAAAGAGAATCGATTCATCACAATATTCAAATAGCCAATTCAACTATCATTGGAATAACAAAAACATACCATACGGAATGCCACCTATTGCTGAATAGACAAAAACAAAATTGTCTATTCATGTAACGTTTTCCATGTTACTGTTTTCACACAGTGCTTGTTTTTACTGTTTCTTACACAGTTTGTTTTTAACACTAAAAAGAAAAGATGTTATATACGGTGCCTGCAGCACTAGTGCTAGACAGTTTTACGTTCTTGATGTAATTCTAATCGTCTTTAAATGAAGAACAATTTTGATGTATCGTGTTTTAAATCGTTTTATTACAAATTAAACTGAAAGGAATCTTTTTACGAGTTATTGTTTCGTTTCTTGTTGTTACGGTCGCAGTGTGAATACCTTAACGCCAACAATTGGGAGGATTTCATTTGCTTCGTTCCTACAGCTTTCTACAGCATGGAAAAGGAAGCATCTGGTGTATCAAATTGTACTATCAACCAGGAAGATCAACAGATGATATAGCTCCAGTTGCGATGAGAACTGGATTACCCAAAGAGGAATGTTTTTGCTGTCACGTCGAGGAATCTATCTCGATGCTGAACATTTTGGTCCTTCGAGCCGGATGGCTCAAAGTGTGCAGTGTTCCGGATTCTGACATCCGCAGGAGGACATCAACAAATTGGAAGACTACAACAAGGAAATATCGCCGAAACCAGGTAGGTGGCAAGCATTTATATTATAATATATCCAAATTAATTAGCGATCCGAATGGATCTTAACTAAAAAGTGTTGTGTGGTGTGTTCATCAAAGTGTTTACCCATCGTCGACAATCTACCGCCGGGTAGCGATTGCCATTTTTTAATTCATATTAATAATATTGGAGTGATATTTGTTCGGGACTGTTATAATTTCTAATTGACCTGAGTGCAGACATTGATTTGGAATCAAAAAACGGTAATTACAAACAAGGCCGTAAAGTTGGATATATTCGAAGTGGCAATCAATGTTTATCGAACGCAATCAGCAATTACTTGAAACGGCCGAACAGATTAAGAATGGAGGCAACCGCCTGATGAAGGAATGCAAATATGAAGAAGTGGTACTTTAATCAACCGGGCCTATATTTTCGATCCGAAAAATCCAACATTCTTCTGTAATCGAGCTGCAGAATATATCCGTGTAACAGAACATGATAGTGCGATTAAAGACTGCAAATCTGCGTTGTTCGACAATCCAAATTACAACATAGCATATGGCCGAATGGGAGATGTATATCTCAATGCAGGAAAGTACGATGAAGCCATAGACGCTAATACGAAGCTATTCAATTAAAACCTGGCAACAACGATTGAAAATGAACCTGAACAAACGGAAGGAATTGATACGTGCCACAATAGCTGTTGTTCCTGAACAACGAAAGTTCGCCAAAAAACAACTCTCCCAAAGTCACAGAATTCTAGGAATTTCTTCAACTATTCTACAGGCTATGAAGAACAATGTTAAATTACCAGTTAGAAAAGTTGGAGCTGTCTTCCTACGTTCATGTCAGGTGTTCTGGATGTTTCACTTAAGATTTTCGACAAATATCGTAACCGCGTTTATGTGTCACCGCGAGTCTTAACTCATATTCTACTGTACCTAAAAAATGCTGTGATTCATGTGGATTCCTGGAAGTTAATAAACCTCACATGGTTGCAATTATTCAGGATGTTATATTTCCAATAATGTTTTTCACGGAGTCTGATCAAGACCTCTGGGAAAACGATCCGCATGAATTTATCCGAATAAATTTCAAAATTTTTGAAGATTTTGTTTGTCCGGTTCCTGCAGCGCAAATGTTTCAACACTCATCAGGTAAAACGCGGAAAGGAATTCTACCGAAACTTATGAGAATCATTATGCAGGTTATTGCAGCACCAAACGCTGATGATAAACAAGAGGATGGAGCACTTCATGTGATTGGAACTCTGGCAGATGTGCTTCTGAAAACGAAGATACCGTGGTCAAGCGGAATATGCTTACCACATATATATTTCCTGAGTATCAATCGGGCTGGACATATGCGAGCCCGTACTGGTTGGATAGTTCATTACCCTTGTGAACTACCTGAAAACTAGCTTCTGCTTTATTTAAATAATTTTCTTCTGTAATCGGCGGAAAATAGAATAAAACCATGAATATTTTCTATTTTTCCCATCTTACAAACTCCAATATAACAACACCAACATTTCAACGTTAACATACAAGTCGAACAATAACCTAAATAATAATATTGGTCTCAACATTAATAACCGAAAAGCTGGTAATTCAACCAAATTACGATTATTTAGCAATTTAAATAATAATCAACTTTAACAAAGCCAAATTACAGTCCACTTTCTTAAAAATCCAAGGTTGTTTCATTTATTTAATTCTGCCGAAGTCACCGCAGGTAAATAAAGAAGTTTTCTAATCGGTTCCAGTACCAGATTGAGGACATCATTCGGATCCTCTTTTAACAATGTTGCAGGTACTTTTCACAATCCACGCTACTGGAGTTAGATACGCCCCGCGTACACTGAACGAACCTCAAGAAGAGGACGATGGCCCATCGGGCAGAATAGTCGAGAGGACAATTCAATGAAACCTAAGCGTGTGAAATCAGAGTCAACGAAAGACCTAGAAGCCCTCATGGTAAAGCAAGCGTCACCTGCAACAACATCAGGGAAACAGGAGAAGTTTTGGAAACTTCCTTCCTGTATATGAAAACTATCATCTGACGGGTCAGCGTTTCAAGCGCAAGCGGTCAGTACGAAGAAAGGTTTGTTAACAAAGCCACATCCGGTCCTATACTTAATGTCAATCCAAAAATCGAACTGGAGATTGGAGTTGGCGTTTAATTGGCTTGCTCTACACAGAACCAACAATTAGAGCTGGTGTTCAAATTGCTTGCTGTACCCAGAGCCAACTATTGGAGTTGGTGTTCAAACTGATTGCTGTCCCCAGAACCAACTATTGGAGTTGGTGTTCAAACTGATTGCTGTCCCCAGAACCAACTATTGGAGTTGGTGTTCAGTTTAATCGCTATTCCCACACCAGCTATTGGAGTTGGCGCTTAATTTGATTGCTATTCCCAAGTCAACTATTGGAGTTGGCTTTTGCCGTCATCAGAGCGGGAAACATTGGACTGGGGATGGATATATCCAAGAACCCCGGGAATTGCGATTTTCACCGCTTCATCTACACCACGTTCCTGGGGCACCGCTTCTCGAAACCTGGGCGCATCGCTGTCACGCGTCCAGGATTTGTCGCTTCTTGCCACCTGGGCACATCGCTGTCACGTGTCTGGGGTTCATCACTTCTAACCGCCTGGACGCAACGCTCTGGGGGCACCCTCTTATCACCACCTAGGCACCGCGAATCACGTGTCTGGGGGCACCACTCTCACGGAGTCGGTGTCTAAGTTGGACTTTCGGTATCAAGAGTAGAGGATATAGAAGATGATGAACAGGAAAGATTCCGGCACCAATAAAAATCATATCATCGAGAAGCTGTCACAGTGTGGATTACACCGCTTCTCGTCATCTGGACTCATCGCTCACGCATCAGGATTTGTCGCTTCTCGCCACCTTGGCACATCGCTGTCACGTGTCTGGGGTTCTTCACTTCTCGCCGCCTGGATACAAAGCTCTGGGGGCACCCTCTTATCACCGCCCAGGCACCGCGAATCACGTGTCTGGGGGCACCACTTCAACAAAGTCGGTGTCTAAGCTGGGCTTTCGGTAACAGGATCAGGGGATATAGAAGATGAGGAACAAGGAAAGATGCCGGCACACTTCGAGAAATCATATCAACGGAGAGCGAATAATGAAAACATGGTCCAGCCACCAGACAAGAAGAAAGATACCTTGGGGACTATTTCATCCTGCGGCACAATGGAACGAAGGCTGCTATTGATCAGCAGATTAGTCTTCTTAATAGCAACCCGGATGCGCAACCTGTCTGTCTCATTCAAGTGCCAGTCTAATTCAATAAATTATGCCGCAAGGATTCAACCACAACATTACAAAGGGAAAGGCCACCATGTCCAGCACCATCATTCAACCAGTTCATCAAATACGACCACAGGTAACGCTGCCGACAGAGGGTTCAGTTCCCATCAAGAAATTCGCCCAACGCCGAGCATGGGTTTAGCGGCGTAGATGGGACATATCCCCAACTGCAACAGCATCAGCCAGAGCAATCAACTCGGATTCGAGTCGCAGATGATTCTGTGCAGTTGGCGGTATACCTAACATTTCTGGTAGCGGCACAGGCTGGACATACTGAGAAGATGGTGGAATTACAACCCATCATCTTCAACATATTGACGACCACATCGCTTAATTACCATTATGGATCCACGACCCAACATAGGACTACGTCCAAACTATTTATATTCTACTAATGGATTTACGATCCAATGGGGACTACGTCCAATATACTTACATTCTACTAATCGATTTACGATCCAATGGGGACTACGTCCAACATACCTATATTCTACGTACGGATTTACGATCCGACATGGGACTACGTCCAACCTATTTTTACGCTACGTACGGAGTTACGTTACAACCCACCCAGACACACCGCTGTCGCGTGTCTGGGTTTCATCACTTCTCGCCGCCTGGACGAAACGCTCTGGGGGCACCCTCTTAACACCGCCCAGGCACCGCGAACCACGTGTCTGGGGGCACCACTTCAACAAAGTCGGTGTCTAAGTTGGACTTTCGGTAACAAGAGTAGAGGACATAGAAGATGATGAACAGGAAGGATGCCGACACCCTTCGAGAAATCATTTCAACGAGAAACGAGATGATTGACGACCTTTCAACATTTACTACTACTCAAATTCGAATAGAAATCTCTACAACAAAGGAGATGATTGACAAATTCTCAACCTTATATTACTCCCAACAAAGGAGAGCAACAACCTCTGAGACGATTCAGAACTGCTCAACATGGTACTACTTTTCGACAACAGAGCAGACGACTCAACAATACAAAGAAGATGATTGGCGACTTCTCAACAATATAGTAATCAATTCAACCCTAAGGACCTCAACCAATTGAATAACGTAAGTGCTTATTCAAATTATTGCCGCGGCTGATGCGGCAAATATCGCCCTTCAGGCACTTCTCCACAACGTCTCGGAGATTATCAACAAATATCAACAACAAACAACGATGGCATACCTCGAACTACAGAGTATGCCAATTTTGTCAACGATAGCTACAACGCTAATACTCAAAGGCCAATGGGGCCTTCTGTCATACACACACACACACACGCACACACACCAACCTTGATAATTGACTACGAATTGAAACAATAACTAACTATATTTGATAACAAATTAACTCAATTAATAGTTAGATCTAGTCAATATAATTAATTATTGCCACCCTACCTCTGCACTATACCGGTACATGTGCAACATGAGCACCAAAGCCTCTGTTCTTAACCACAACTATCAATCGCGACTTCCCACGTCGCGGACATGTCTCAACGAGCACCAACTAGTGGAGTTGGTCTTGCTGGGCCCAGTGGGCAAACATTCGAGCACCAACTAGTGGAGTTGGTCTAGCTGTTCCCAGTGGGCGACTATTTTTCAAACCAACTAGTGGAGTTGGTCTTGCTGTTGGCTGTCCTATCAAACCAACTAGTGGAGTTGGTCGTGCTGTTCCCAGTGGGTGCTGACATGCCCCTTCATTGACAGCACCAAAGGGAAGGACAACTACTGGTGCATCGTCGTCGGCCCGGCAAGATGTTGCAGCACGAGCAACAACCAAGGATGAATCGATTTATCAACAATACCACCAAAAGAGAATCGATTCATCACAATATTCAAATAGCCAATTCAACTATCATTGGAATAACAAAAACATACCATACGGAACGCCACCTATTGCTGAATAGACAAAAACAAAATTGTCTATTCATGTAACGTTTTCCATGTTACTGTTTTCACACAGTGCTTGTTTTTACTGTTTCTTACACAGTTTGTTTTTAACACTAAAAAGAAAAGATGTTATATACGGCGCCTGCAGCACTAGTGCTAGACAGTTTTACGTTCTTGATGTAATTCTAATCGTCTTTAAATGAAGAACAATTTTGATGTATCGTGTTTTAAATCGTTTTATTACAAATTAAACTGAGAGGAATCTTTTTACGAGTTATTGTTTCGTTTCTTGTTGTTACGGTCGCAGTGTGAATACCTTAACGCCAACAATTGGGAGGATTTCATTTGCTTCGTTCCTACAGCTTTCTACAGCGTGGAAAAGGAAGCATCTGGTGTATCAAATTGTACTATCAACCAGGAAGATCAACAGATGATATAGCTCCTGTTGCGATGAGAACTGGATTACCCGAAGAGGAATGTTTTTGCTGTCACGTCGAGGAATCTATCTCGATGCTGAACAAGTTGGCGTTGCGGAGTAATTTGCCCCATACATAAGAAGTTAGATATCACACTATGCATCAACTATAGGGGTATAATATTGCTGACAAGCGCCTATAAGATACTCTATAGTCCGAAACAAAGTACTAGAATCTTCTAGAAAGTACTGGAAAACTACAGACTGTGAACAATAGAAAATTCGAGGCTATGGAACGGACAGAAACGAAGCACCAAACCAGAATGAGGAAAAACGGTGTAAATACGTCCTACGCAGATTGGGAAGATAAGTAAGCAGTAAGCAAAAAGTGAGAAGTAAGCAGAGTAAGCAGTCAAAGACGCGATAAGTAAGGAAGCGATAAGTACGGAAGCGAAGTATCAAGAAACGATTGTTATTAACAGACTAATAAAGTGTTTGCAAAGAGAATCGATTTAACGACTCTTATTTATTAAAATAATTAATCCAGCGAGCCCTAAGCTCGCTACAATTGGTGTCAGAAATGGGATTAATTAATGTGAAAGTGTGTTGTGACGATGTCAGATCGACATTTGGAGGATCTTCGCGTTCCTGAGTTGAAGAAGGAACTTGAGGACCAGAATCTGGATAGCAGAGGACAGAAGCAAATTCTTCGACAGCGTCTGCAAGCAGCAATGGAGGAAGAGGGTATTGATGTCGACACATATGTTTTTACGATTGGGCCAGACTGTCCGGATGGAGAAGAAACAGCGAGTCAAGATGGTACTAATGTAACGGAGAAGAGTTCGCCACAGTTGAACATTTCGGAGATGTTCAGGATGATGATGATAAAATTGGACGCGCAAGCTACAGACATTAACACAAAATTGGACGCACAAGCTGCAGATGTTAATGCAAAGTTGGATGCCCAAACGCAGTGGATGAAATGTAATTTTCAACACTTTAAGGAAGAAATTCGAAACGAAGTAGAAAATCTGGATCTAAAAAACGAAGCTGAAGTTAAGAAAGTCACCGATGAAATAACACGAATCGAAAAGAGACTTGAGTGTGTGGAGAGAAATAAGACATCGCCTAGCGATCAACATGACTACAATGGTACACGGATGTAACCGCCAACCTTCGATGGAGCGGGACCCTTCTCCGCATTTATACGTCAGTTTGACGCCGCGGCCAATTATAATAAGTGGTCTGATGAGCAAAAGTCAACATCACTATTCTTGTCACTCCGCGGGGCGGCTGCAGAATTGCTACAAGCCATACCAGCAGAGAAGCAAACAGATTTCCAAGCGGTAAGAGACGGCCTTGAAGTTAGTTATGGAGACAACCCCATGCAGCAGGTCTACCGCATGCAACTGCGGAGCAGAACGCAGAAACCTGGAGAAAATCTTCAACAGTTGCAGGCAGACATTGAGCGATTGGCAAACTTGTCTTATTCAAATATGACTAAGGAATTTCTGAACGAGGTAGTGCATTTATAAATGTACCCCAAGATCGGGACTGACAACAAGCCGTTCGTTTGGCAGGAAAGAAGACGACTAATGAAATACTGGCGTTTGCATTGGCATATGAATCTGCTAAACTGGCTACCAGGAGTACGTATAGAGTCCGAGAAATGTCCGTCGAGGAATGTTCCTGCCAAAGAATCGGGCATGTACAACGGAGAACTCCGAGACCTGATATGAAGTGTTGGACATGCGGCGAAGTCGGCCACATCTCTGTTGACTGTAGGAAACGTCGACGAATGAATGAAACATCAACTGGGAATTGTTGTTCATGCGCTAATCACAAGAGAAGCCTTCAGCGTGATTCAGACTTGGACATCACCACGACCGAATGCAAATCCTTGCATCAACATATAATTGCTCTTAAGACCAGCCGAGAAAAGGTCATTGAGGAGAACAATCGTTTATCAACTGATCTAGGAGGGAGGCAACCTGATATTTTGACTCTAAAGTGTCGCTTTCAGGATTTGGAAGTAGAAATTGATCGTTTAGAACAAGAGGCGTACGACCTCCGAAAGGTACAAGTAGAAGTACTAGATGGGTGGACGAGTGATGCTATGCACGCAGCTCAACTTCAGGATGAAGGTATGTCGCTAATCCTGGAACACAAAGAAAAGAACGAGCGGCCAATTTGGAACAATATTTCCAACAAGAGTGAAACATTTAAAGCATATTGGGCACAGTGGAATTCCTTTGTGATGGAAGATGGAATTCTAAAGCGTAAACGGGAAGCCGAGTAAGCAGTCAAAGACGCGATAAGTACGGAAGCGAAGTATCAATAAACGATTGTTATTAACAGACTAATAAAGTGCTTGCAAAGATAATCGATTTAACGACTCTTATTTATTAAAATAATTAATCCAGCGAACCCTAAGCTCGCTACAATAATAATAAGGTTATTAGCCGTGCGCTAACCTTTCTCAGGATGTCGCTGCATGCATTGGTTCACTATTTGGCGGTTACAAAATAGCTATCCAGCGGTGTCACGTGGAGACTGCATGTCAACTTGGATTGAACAGGGACGAGGATCGTCCTGGCCTTTTCCGGGTTGAAAGCAGAGACTTTATTCTGTATGTTTGCTCCCACCCGTCTAAACCAGCTCGGCCGGAACGAATCGAACAAAAGAGCGTCTAACGTATCAAAGGAGGCCAGAACTGCTCGGTTGGAAGAGAGAAGCGCGAAAGATGCTTATTTCGAAGTCGAGGAAGGTCCAATGAATGGCAGATTGAATAAACGTAAGCCGAATATATCATTTCATGACTTAGACCGCGAGAAACTTTACGTGAAACTTTAAACGCGTTTTTCTCGAAACTGTCTTTTTTAAAAACAATACCCACGACGTACAAAATTATTTTTTTTTCAGTCACCATTTTCTTAAAAATATTTTTTTTTCAATTTTTTTTAGTTCCAACGATAGAGGCATTTCTGTAAATTAATAATCTTTTTTTTTCCAGATTGCTAGAAGGGTTGAATCGTGGGTATGGTCGCGTGCCAACTTTTTGAGATCCCCCACTTCATCAGCTGCTAACTTTTTGAATTTTGAATTTTTTACTTTCAATTTTTTTTACTGCATTCTTGAAATATTAATAAACATCCTATAAAAAATGAATAGTAAAAATATTGATTGCTTTTTTTTTACAGCACTTCAAAAATTGCGTTAAATTCGTGCGTCCAGACCAGAATACCTCCTTATATAAAATATTTTGTAAACATTTTTTAATACTGAATTAGTATTCTTACTTTAAAACGAGAACGTGTGAAATCAAATTTCTCCGCTGAACTCGTTCCAGGTTTCACAAAAGCTTGTATTAAAGAGCACACTACTATGGCTCCGGCATTGATCATCGGATTATGAGGTTTATCTGAAAAGGATACATTTTCAAAATGGACTAAGTTATATGATAATACTTATTATATATGTAACTTACTGTTGTGGTCCAACACTATTGCATTGAAATTTCTGCCACTGGGTTCTTGCCCAACATGTTCGTGGACAACCCTTGCTCCCAGTTCCTGCAAGGCAATCGCATATGTAAGCGGCTTACTATAAGAATATTCTCAAATTAATTTCAGATTGAAAAGATTATATTACAAAGCTAGTGTTTTACCTGCAGCTCTGTAGTGTAACAGGTTCTAATACATCTCCAATTGAGTAACGTTGGCCGTCGACAGTACAGACACTGATGCCCCACAAAGTCGGGCTATATCGAGCCAATTGCGGTATATAGGTCGCTACTTGCCCTCCGTTATTACTTTTGCATTTCCAATAAATTTCTTCGATGTGCTTCGTGAAATTAGCAAAATCAGGAATCACAAACTGGTGTCGAAAGGCTTTTGCAATAAAAACAATATTCGGCGCGATCACTCTACAAGTTTATAAATGAAAAGCACATACAAAAGGTGTTACAATTAACTTTATGACAGTCAGACGCACCCCTTAAATGTGTCGCGATTAAGGTTCTGTGTTTCTGGAGAAAGACTTGTTGTTTCGGGAGAAAGTTTATGCACTTTGTGTAGGTTCTCGAAAAGCTGCTTAATACGTGGGTCAGTTTTACGAATGCCGGTGGTTTGAAGGGCCTTAAAGGTATTAATACTATTATTAAAATTTAAGGACTTAATTGGTAATTTATTGGAAACTGACCGTTAAAAACTTTCCAATTGGCAACAAATTTGTTTCTTTGTTACAAAACATATCAAATAGGACGTCTTCAGCATTCTTTTGCTCTTGCTCACGTTGACTGCGAAAAATATATTTTTATTTATAAAAATTACGTATTTTTATTTAATAAACTTTTCAAATATTTGCTTATAAAAATAACTTTACTTCCAAGGTAGGATAACAAGCTATCGATTTTGAATTAATCAGATACTTGTTCTGCTAAATAGACAGCCAATATGGATTCTACATCCTTGTGAATCCATTTGAGCAATGGAAAAACAAGTAGGGGGTCACGTGTAATTACAAGGCTTTCAAATGAAGCTGTCAAAGGTCCGTTCAAATATATTTCTTTCCTTTGGACTTTCCAAAAGCTTTGTGTTTATTTTGAACAAATCCGGTAGTACAGAACTTTTTTTCTGTTGACTTTGGATTGATTCAGGATTCTATACTGATACCAACTCTATTTATTCTTCATATTAATGACTTGCTAGTATTTTAGTGTCGGGGAATCGAACCCACGAAGAAACACGAGAGAAGCGAAGCACTAACTCATCAGACCTACAGCTGCTTGTGGATGTGAATATGTTTTTTTGCTATTACTACTATTACCTGTGGGATGTTATGTTAATTGCTATACTATATAGCTCTGAGGATTTATACATCGATTTTCATTTTGGTGCTGTTTTTCACTATGGTTTGTGTATTCATGTGTATCGTCGAGAACACCATAGCATCAACGGGAACACGGTACAAAGCTCGTTTCATCAATCCTTAGAGCAATCGTAGCGCTAGTAGTATCAAGAATGGTTCATTTTTAGTAAACTTAGAACAATCTTGGCGCTATTAGTAACAAGATTGATTTGATCTTAGTAACATAGAGTAACTGCGGGTATTGTCATATGGTTGGGAAATGTGATATACTATCATATTTTCCGAAATAATCAATTCTCGACAAGAATTTTCATGTCAACATGACGGCAATGGAAAAGAACACATGCTGCAGTTTTAGGCGTGCTCGCGCTCATTGCGTTGTATGTCAGTGCATTAAAATTGTTTAAGGTGTACAGTCGACAGTTTTTTTGTGTGAGCTTTATGTTATGTTTCAGCAAAAATTGGAGCAAAATTAAAAACTGAAGTAATACATTTTGTTTGTGTGTGAATAGAGCTGACAGTATATTGGGTGAGTTTTTAATTCAGTGAAGTGCATTTTTAAAAAAATCTCTTGATTGTTTTAAAAGCCATATCACATTATCCGCCAATTTTAATAAGGGGGGTTACAGAGATTTTTTTATTTTGTTGTAAATAGCTGCAGATTGGCTTACGCTGCAGGGTTCTGAAAATGAAATATAATTCGCAATGTATCAAAGAGCTATAATGAATAGTGCGGCAAAAGCTATGTAATAAAAATTACGAGTAATTGTTAGAAAACAAATACCTATATCACATTACCCGAAGTTACTCTAATTGTTTACAAGTTTGCTGCATGAAAAATTGGACGTGCACAAAATCTCTGTAAGGTAGTTGCCACGTTTATTTTCAGCGCAGAATATGTGGTCGACTTTGATGTGGTTTTGGTACTTTTCTCTCGGAATTCTGATATATTTCTGCATTGATATATAACTGTAAAATTAATAGGTTAGCAAGAAAGTATATTGACCTTTCGCTTTTGGCATTTGTTATATATTACTTTTACCTTGCTTTAAAAACCAATTGCTCGTCATTTGATTCACAGGTTTTACTTTGGTGTCGATTTCCAAACGAAATACAAAAAAGAGCATTTTCGTCATATTTTGCTTTTCTCTTTCCGCAGCACAAGCTGCTAAAAAGTTACGTGATATTTGTTTTGTTTTTACACTAACGCGCGCACAAAAACGGATTTTGAAGTACACTTAATTGTCAGAGCACAGTGCGGGCGGATGGAGAGGAAGTGGATAAGGAAAGGAGGTGTCTATGTACATTGGTTTTGAATGTGTGGACATCACAATGGCCAGGAAACAGGTTCGTGTGGTGCGCCTAAAGAATGACTCTCTATGTTTATTTGTGTGCCTAAAGTCCACTTTCAACGTGAACTGATGCGCATTTACAGATTGAAGGGTATCGCGGAAAAATGTCTGAAGGGGCGGAACACATTCAGCAAGTTCAGTTGAGCAACGACCGTGGTAATACCTATAGAACAGAGATAGGCATGATACGTTGTGCCTGTGTTCTAACGACGGAATTGATCGACTTACGACTGGCTCCCCAATAAGTTTCACTGCTCGTTTTTGCATCCTGTCGAGCACGTGTAGTGCAGTTTTGGATGCACCTGACCAAATATGGGAGTTGAATACGCCTTGTAAATAGTGGCCAGGTTGGATGGAGTGAAGTATCTTTTGCATCTCATAAGGAACCACATAACCGGTCAATTGAAAAGTCCCCGGCCTTCCATAGTAAAACACATTTTTTTGGCAAAATTCGTTTCTTTTTATTCAACACAATTCCCTTCGAGGGTGATACACTGATTATAGCGACCCTCCAACTTTTCGATACCTTTTTTGTAGTACGATTTGTCCTTTGCTTCGAAATAGGCCTCAGCTTCGGCGATTACCTCTTCATTCGACGAAAATTTCCTCCCAGCGAGCATTCTTTTGAGATCTGAGAACAGGAAATAGTCGCTGGGGGCCAGATCTGGAGAATACGGCGGATGCGGAAGCGATTCGAAGCCCAGTTCATGGATTTTTGCCATCGTTTTCACTGACTTGTGACACGGTGCATTGTCTTGGTGAAGCAGCACTTTCTTTTTCTTCAAATGCGGTCGTTTTTCGGCGATTTCGTCCTTCAAACGGCCCAATAACGCTGTGTAATTGTCGCTGTTGATGGTCCTTTCTTTTTCAAGATAGTCAATGAAAATTATTCCACGCGCATCCCAAAATACAGACGCCATAACCTTGCCAGCCGACTGTTGCGTTTTTCCACGCTTTAGGGCGGGTTCATCGTGTGCAGTCCACTTGGATGGCTGTCGATTGGACTTCGGAGTGAAATGATGGAGCCATGTTTCACCCATTGTCACATATCGACGCAAAAACTCGGGTTTATTACGCTTGATCATCTCCAAACACTGCTCCGAATCATCAACTCGTCGTTGTTTTTGGCCAAAAGTGAGCTCGCGCGGCACCCACTTCGCACAGAGCTTTCTCATACCCGAATATTCGTGAATGATATGATGTACACGTTCAGTTGATATCTTTAGAGTGCCTGCTATTTCATTCAATTTCAATTTACGGTCATTCAAAATCATTTTGTGGATTTTTCTAATGTTTTCGTCGGTAACAACCTCTTTTGGTCCACTGTGTTCACCGTCTTCGGTGCTCATTTCACCATGTCTAAACTTAGCATACCAATCCTTGATGGTTGATTTTCCTGGGGCGGTGTCTGGAAACTCGTCATCAAGCCAAGTTTTTGCTTCAACTGTATTTTTTCCCTTCAAAAAGCAATATTTTATCAACACGCGAAATTCCTTTTTATCAATTTTTTTCACAATAACAGAAGTTGCTTCACTCAAAATACTATAATTCACAAACTAATGATCCGACATCTGTCAAATTTATACACGCGTCTTTTGAAGGTCAGGGCTAACTAAAAATCATATGGATTTAATTCTAGTGCCGCCATCTATGCGTCAGGCCGGGGACTTTTCAATTGACCTGTTACATTTCCCTGCACTTTTCGCAGCTTCAAATATGTGATCATTTCAGTTAAGAGTCGAATTAATTCGAGGATTGATAGTTCCTTGACTTCGTCGATGCAAGTGCAGTTCATAGACAGTGTATTTACTTTGGGGCTCGCCTTTGACGAGGCAGCACTGAGTTTTTAGGGCATTGAATTCTACTCGGTTAGATAATCCACACTGATATAACTTGTTGAAGTCTGAATTCAATGTATCAAGCATAAGTTGCTGGTTGGTAGTGACGTTCGAAGAGTTTGGACGGAAGTGTTCGTATGAGTATGAGAAACTCAACGTGCTATCATCAGCAAACGAGTGAATTGGGTTGTGAGTAATTGACAAGAAATCTTCTATAAAGATCAGGAAGAGGGTGGGTGAGAGTACCGAACCCTGGGGAACACCTGCATTAATTTGATGGGAGACAGATTTGACACCATCAAGAACCACTTGAATTAAACGGCCAGAAAGATAGTCTGTTATCCATCGGATCAGGGAATTGTCCACTCCATAGGAGTGTAGTTTTAATAAAAGAGATGGATGCCAAACTCTGTCGAAGGCTTTTGATATCCAATGCGACTACCTTGATTCGCCGACGTAGTGGATCGAATGGCTCCACTTTTCGATAAGGTACGCCATTAAATCTCCTGTTGACCTGTTGATACGAAAACCATATTGGCGGTCATTTGATTCCAGGTATTTCGAAAGTGGATGATTGATAAGTGATGTCATTGCCTTCGCGAGAATAGAAGTTAGTGCTAAGGGTCGATAACTTTTCATCTCCCGTCGCAGCGAACATCTCTGCATCAGAACTCATTGCGTTCCAGAGCAGAGAAAATGTGGAATTCTCTTCCCGCGCGAGTGTTTCCAGAGCGTTACAACCTGCAACTTTTCAAAAAGAACTGCAATAGTTATTTGGTGGCATCTCGGGGTGCCTATCCCGAGAGAAGTGTAATAAAAGTTATGCCAGATTTTTTGTTTTTTTATTCAATAGACAATAAGTAATGTGTAAAAAATGAAGACTCAACAAACATGTAGTGCTCTAAAAAGCCCTACCACCTTTTTCCCCATCCATACATCCTAATCCCAGAAATCCTACACCAAAACATTAAATCCTATCAAAATCCTGAAAAACCAAAACCAAATCCAAAATTCGCAATAAACGAATCAAAATATTCGTTTATCGCTTTGCATTTGCCCCCACGGCATAATTTAATCAAAAAACCAAAACTAAAATCAAAATTCGCAATAAACGAATCAAATATTCGTTTATAGCTTTGCATTTGCCCCACGGCATAATCTCAATTCAAAATCCAGAAATACATTTCAATCTGGTAATTTCCCTAGAAAATTAAACAAACCAAATCCATGGCAAATGACACCAGATGTTCGAATTTGCCACAAGCAAACAATACCCAAATACCATTTCAAATCCTCACATGCAAATAGATTGATGAAGATTCAGAAAACTGAATCTTATCTAAAACAAACATTGAGCATCGCACGAAATGTATTGAAAATCGAGATTGTTGCACGAAAATGTGTATCTTTGGGATACAATTTTCGATTCCTTTTCCTTTATAAAGGAATAGTATAGTGATCTCCGGGCCGCAGTTAAATATCATTCGTTGTCCCTGAAGGAAAATATCCTGGAGAAGGGCGAAGTTCAAATTAAAAATAAATAAAATACTAAAAGGAAAAACGAGCCTTCTTTTTCATTTTACTGGTGAGTAAAGCATAGGTACACCCTCAAAGAGAATACTTCTGAAGATCTGGAGTATCACCTGGCCACCACGGAAACCAGCGGACTTGCGAAGACTGAGGCCAAACCAAAAGGACGTTACTCTTCCCTCTGGATCAGAGGAAGCACGGTTAACGACCCCTTGTAGGACAAGATTTCAGGAGCGGTCTGTTTTAAGAGATCGCCTTGTCCTTTTAAGGATCAGGAGACTCGCGTCCTGAAACTAACCCCTACTAAACACAACAAAAAATTTTGGTGGCAGCGCGTGGGATACCCAAAATCCCCTACCAAAGAAGACTCGGGGATTATCCAACAATCCCCTACCAAAGAGAACACTGGAAAAATTATCCACGAAGGACGTCCCGATAATGCAGAATTTCAAAATCCTCTATAACTGATTCCTGAAGACATCAAAGACACGCACTCCAGGCGCTTGAAGGAAGACATTTAAAACTGGCGGGATAATACTTGCGATATCCCCTAACAACAAAAACAATGAAGCAAAATTTCTTCTAAAGCGTATTCCGGGGCTAACACCGGAACAGTGACATTAAAACCTTTTTTTTTAATTTTTAAAGCGTATACCGGGGCTGACACCGGAAAGATATTGAAATTTAAAAGCGTTGCCTGGGGCTTGGATACCGGCAAAGTAGATAAAATCAAAGTGCTACGAAAACTGCCACGAGTTCCGTGGAAAAGAGGAAACATCTTTTTCCTTATACACCAGCACAACATAATCATCAGGAAATTTGCTGCTAGATCCTGACGATAGTGATTAGGACCAGAAAACAATAAGATAATACATCCAGTGGAGCGAACCTCAATCAGCAGAAAAACCGATTCCTGTCGCAGCTACAACAACCACAGGTAAAAGAAAATTTTTATTATTAAAGTGAAAAGTGAAACAGAAAGTGAACTAAATTTGATAATTAAAATAAAGATAAAATTCATTTAAGTTTGTCATTTTTGCGTAGTAATCGGCCTCCAAAATAAATAAATTTTTTTTAAATTTTTCGAAATCATTAACTAAAGGAGACGCCAAGAATAAATTGAATGTTCAAATACTTTTTTCAAAATTGTTCTTTTCACACGAGGATCAAGAAAAACCCTCTAAAATTTGATTTTTTCTTTTAAATGCAATTAGTTTATATATTTTTCCTCTCCTAATGGGAATATCCATATAAGTGCCCAGAAGGGATAAAATTATAGTGAAGCAATCAAGGGAACTATAGAAAATATGTTCACCTTTATAGACGAAATTTAAATAAACGTACACTAAAATTTATCAAAAATTTTACACATATTTCAATTTACAGAGGCAAAATTTAAATTAAACAAACATAAAAATTTTCATAAAATTGATACGAATACATTTTTCTTAATAAACATATATTTTTAAACGCATATCTTTAACAATTTTCTAAAAATTTTACACATATATATATATATATATATACATATACACATTTGCTTTTCGGAACTATTTCAACTTCTTTGGGGAAGATTTTCTATTGTTTCTGAGTGATAGCTGAAGGAAAACGGAAAGTTAAATTAAAAATAGATCCAATAGGATCTAACTAACTAAGTTGGAGGATATATTATTCTTGTTGTTTTCGTCTTTTCTCTTGGTTATCGATCACGATAAAATGAAAATTACATCTCTTTGTTCTCTACCTCTTTTCACCATCATTTGGGAAGGTCTGTTTCACAAATACGTCGTGAGCGACAAAAATAAACCAGGTACGCGTTCGCAGAGACCTGAGCCCGAGCTCATACAAAATTGCGAGGACGAAATATCGGAAACCGTACGTATGGAAACACGCGAACAGAGTTCTAGAATGAACCTACCAATAGGATTAAGTGACATACTG
This sequence comes from Microdon myrmicae, assembly GCA_963931805.1. NCBI lineage: Eukaryota > Metazoa > Arthropoda > Insecta > Diptera > Syrphidae > Microdon > Microdon myrmicae. Next base: position 182,215,436 of record OZ007496.1, read on the forward strand.
GGACTCGTGCCGGTATTTAACGGTAATCCTGATGAATTAGAGGGTTTCGTCTCTTGTGGAGACATTTTGTTCTCACAAGCACAAGAAGACAACCAGAAATCCTTTATTCTAAGGGTAGTAAAGACCAGATTACAGGGACCGGCGCGAGACTGCATCAAACATAAAATTATTTCTACATGGGAAGATTTGGTATCTGATTTGGAGGGAGAATTTAAAGCTCTAATCTCTAGGTATGCTGCTCAAAATAATTTGGTGGCAACAAAACAGGATAGCAAGGGGGGTGTGAAGGAATTTTCAAATAGACTCACACACCACCTGCATGAATTGGACAGCGCCACATACGCTAATTCATCTGATCCTGCAGTCAGAACTTATCTTCTGGCTGAAAATCAAAGACTCGCTTTAAATACGTTTGAGGATGGGATACGAAATTCCAGCCTCAAAATCTTAGTAAAAGCACATAGGGCTTCAAATCTCAAAGCGGCCATTAGCTACGCTTTGGAACAATCTCAAAGATTGAACAGCGGTAACTCAATGCAAACTTCCACTAACAATTTTAGGAGAAACCAACTAATTGTTTGCCAAACATGCAACAAGAGGGGACATACTTCTGCGACTTGTTATCGCAACACAAATTTTCCAAATTTCGTCCCCCAACGCATTAAGACAGAGGTTGGACGTCTCCAATGCACATACTGTCGAAAGTATAATCACACTCAGGCAGAGTGCAGAACCAGGTTAGCTCATATGCGAAACCAGGACCAACCTTCAACGAGTCGAAATCCTTTCAGAACTCAGCCCAATCAATCTCAAAATAGGACAATAACAAACTCGCCCCGCATTGAAAATCGAAATACCCGACAAAATCAAAATATTAACAGGGTATCCAATTCACAACAGGGAAACGAACTCACTCGGGCAGCGAGCAACGGCAATCCTTCTCGAGTGCAGACAATCGCCGATATACACCCCATCCCGATGTAAATTTTCAAATGCGCGTATTTTGCTGCCCTGAATTTAAGGAGCCAGTAATACGTGTAAAATTTAATCCATCGGATAAACAATACTCGACTTTCCTCATCGATACAGGCGCCGACATCAGCCTGATCAAATTAGATAATCCTTGTATTGAACAATCTGTAAACAATTCAGACTCAGTGACTATATCCACCATTGCAGGGAAAACGGTCAGCACATGCGGAAAGGTATTGGGGGAGTTCGAATTCAGAACTGATAGGCACTCCATACCCTTTAAGCATAACCTTTTTGTAGTGGGAAGCAATGTAGAATTTCAACACGATGGCATACTGGGAAGCGATTTCCTTGCGAAGCACCAGTGCCACATTAACTTTGAAAAGGGATTCCTTAAATTCGCTGTGAAGAAGAGAACCATGGTAGAACTCGAGCAGCCTTTAGGGAACAAAAATGAGGTCAAGGAAAATATTCAGAATGCCACGCCTTACGAGGTGTCTTCCACGGATAATACAGGCATTCTTGAAAAATTGGATAACACCGTTCGTGAGCCAACATCCGAATCCGTTTGTCTACGGGCCGGATCTGATGCTGTGACAAACACAACGAAACCAACCAGCCTTGAATCTTCCTCTCCCCATTTAAATAAAGTTTGTGGTAACAGAAAAGTTAAGGAAACTGCCGAAAAACTGAGTTCAGGAAAACATGAACCTGAAACTCCAATATCCCCAGTAAATTTAAAACGAAATGCCAAAATCGATCTCATAAAATTGCATTCACGATCTCAACAAATAATGGAGATTCCATTTAAAGGAAAACTCAGTCAAGAACTGATTATAAAAAAATCCGAGATCATGCCAGGGATATATCTGGGTAATAGTTTGACAACACCACAGGACAACAAAATAAAGGTACTATTAATGAACACATTAGACACCGATCAGGAAGTACGCAGCAACGACATAGAAGTCGGATGGGATGATCTGGATGACTACAATGTGTTACAGGGGGATAAAACTAAGAACTTTCTAAAAAATAGGCTTGAACGGATAGAATCACTCCTAGAGTTGCGTCATTGTAACCAGGAGGAAAGGAAATCTATCCTGAATATCTGTCGCAATTATAATAACCTATTTCTTCTCGAGGGTGACTACCTCACATATACTGACGCCATAGAGCATCAGATCATCACTGAGGAAGGAAAGCCCCCACTTTATATAAAACCGTATCGCCTACCAGATAGCTCCAAGCAAGAAATTCACAAACAGGTGAATGAAATGCTTCAGGACGAAGTAGTACAACAAAGTTTCAGTCCTTGGAATTCCCCTCTCTTACTAGTACCCAAGAAGGCAGGACCTGATGGAACAAAACGGTGGAGAGTGGTTGTCGACTTTAGAGCCTTAAATAAAATAACAGTCGGAGATGCATATCCATTGCCCAATATTACTGATATCTTGGACCAGCTAGGAAAAGCTAAATATTTTAGCACTTTAGACTTAGCAAATGGTTTCCACCAAATACGCATGGACAATAGAGACAAGGCAAAAACAGCGTTTAGCACACCCTTCGGACATTACGAATATAATCGAATGCCCTTCGGACTTAAAAACGCACCCGCCACATTCCAAAGGCTTATGAATAATGTACTCATGGGTCTCCAAGGAATAGAATGTTTCGTCTATGTAGATGATATTGTAATTTACGGATACGATCTGAACGATCACAATTCCCGACTTACCAGAGTTTTCGAGCGATTACAAAGGCACAATCTGAAAATACAACCAGAAAAGTGTCACTTCATAAGGAAAGAGCTCACCTACTTGGGGCATGTTATTTCAAAGGAAGGTATAAAACCAGATCCAGAAAAAACTAAAGCGGTAAAAACGTTTCCAACGCCCAAGAAACAAAAAGACGTAAAATCTTTTCTCGGTTTTGTAGGCTACTATAGAAAATTTATCCCTAATTTCGCCGAACTGGCAAAACCTTTAAGCAAATTACTCAGGAAGAATGTTCCATTTTATTGGGATGCTTTTTGTGATGAGGCATTCACAGCTTTAAAAAGAAAGGTTATTACCCCACCAATACTGGCTTATCCAGACTTTAACCGGGAGTTTATAATAACCACGGATGCTAGCAATGTTGCGTTAGGAGCAGTCCTATCTCAAGGTACAATAGGACAAGATAAACCTATTGCTTTCACTAGCCGAACCCTAAACGACGCCGAAACACGGTATACAACGTCTGAAAAGGAATTACTAGCAATCGTTTTTGCATTAGCACAGTTCCGACCATATGTCTACGGACGAAAGTTCACAATAGTAACTGACCATAGCTCTCTACAGTGGCTTATAGGACGAAAGGATCCTACATCCAGACTTATGCGATGGAGAATTCTACTCGAAGAGTATGAGTACACAATCGTCCATAAAAAAGGAAAGCAAAATGCAAATGCTGATGCTCTCAGCCGTATAACAATGACTACCCCAGTCAATCCCATTAAAAATAATATCCTCGTCACCACACGAAGTAAAGCCAAACTCGAAGAAGATGTGGCTGCACAATCATACAAAGATACTACCAATATTGTATGGCAAGAACAAACAGGGTCCATCTATACCAAGAAGAAACTTGGACTACGTATTATAATCCTCCCATTGATAGACTCTGCTGAGGAAGAAAACCTGGCAGGAAGAATCCCAAACTTCACCAAGCCAGACGTAGGTAAAATTACGTTTCATGAGCAGGATGGGTTATGCGCCATCACATTGCCATTGCCTTTCAGAAACCTAAGCGACCAGGAAACCGCTAAGAGTTCCCTTATTGATCTGAAGAAGATTTGCGAAGACCGGAATTTCAATTCCATTGGAATTTTAGTCCCCTTCATAGAAAACGAATCAAAAGTAGCACTCAATAACTTGCTAAAAGAAACTTTTGCTCACCTCAACGTGACAATGTACGTTTTCTCCAATAAAAAGAAGCTTCTAACAGATCCTAACGAAATACAAAAGTTACTCGCGGAATACCATAACTCACCTTTCGGAGGACATCAAGGAGCCACCCGAACAATCAATAGATTGAAACAAAAATGTTACTGGTGCACAATGAGCGCTGACGTTGCGGCGTATATTAGAAAATGTGCCTCCTGCCAGATAAACAAAAGTGGAAGAAATCCTAGAATTCCTATGAAGATAACCACAACAAGCTCCAAACCTTTTGAAAGAGTTGCTTTAGATATAGTAGGACCATTACCAGTCAGCTATAATGGAAATAAATACCTACTAACGTTTCAAGACGATTTGACTAAATTCTCAGGAGCTTACGCACTGGCCAGCGCCGAAACCAAGGACGTGGCCAGGACTTTCGTTGAAAACATCGTCTGCCAGCACGGCATACCATCTTCTCTATTAACTGACCGAGGTGCAAATTTTCTCAGCGCACTTTTTAAGGACATTTGTTCCTTACTTAAAATGAGAAAACTAAACACAGCACCCTACCATCCACAAACGAATGGAGCACTAGAACGGAGCCATAGAACTCTGGTGGAATACCTCCGCCACTATGTAAACCAGGATCCTCTCACCTGGGACACCTGGATACCGTACGCAATGTTTGTGTATAATACTACACCCCACAGTAACACAGGCTACACGCCGCATGAATTACTATATGGTTTCCCAGCCGAAATACCCAGTTCTCTCAGACAAAACCCCGAAAGCTCTTATAACTACGACCATTACGCAAATGAATTAAAAATGCGATTACAACATGGTTATCGTACAGCAAAGGGAATACTGATAGAGAAAAAACAAAAATCTAAGGCATACTACGACCAAAAAGTAGGCCGTAAGAAATTTAATGTTGGCGACAAGGTTCTATTAAAGAATCACTCAAGACCTAACAAACTAACCTCCCTGTGGAAAGGCCCCTATGAAGTTGTAAAGATCCTATCCGAAGAAAATTCAATCCTCAAAATAGGAAAAGGAACTCGAATAGTCCACAACAATAATATAAAACTATTTGTGGATTAGGCAATCACGAATGAGAAACTCCCAAAAAAGGAAAAAATAAAAGTCGAGGGAAAGCAAATATATATATGTATAGACAACCTTACAAAAAAAAAAAAAAGAAAAAAATAAATGCATATACGTGTAGTAAACCCAAAAAAAAAATCATAAAGTAACACTACCAAAATACCACGATAATGAATTTAAAATTTGCCTCAACATTTTCCTTTTCAAATACTTGTAAACAAATGACAAATAACTTTGTAAATATTGTACAAACATTTTAAATAACCAAAATAAACAATTAAAACAAAAAAAAATTATATATGAAGACAAATAGTAACTCACTTAATAAAATAAGTTTATAAATATCAGACAATATGACTGACTTAATTGAAAAAAATTTTTTGTAATAATAAATAATCTTAAGTTATAAAAGGAAAAACGCAATATATATATACGAAGAAAAACAAAACGAAAATACAAAAACGAAACTTACGAAACAATGTTAAAATAAGAATTTCTAATATTTATATAAGTACAAAACAGTTTTCAACTAAGATATACTAAGAAAGTAAGAACATTTTTGTATAACTCAAAACAAAGAAAAGAAAAAAGTTGTAGAATTAAATTGTACGTTCAAATACATGAAAAAAAAATTATATATATAAATAAACGCACGACAAATAAGGACAATGAAAAGTCCTCAAAAAAAAAAAAGATAAAATATGTAAATAATAAAAATTTATTGTAATACACCAAAACAAGAAAAAAAAAAACCCAAAAGTTACAATACGAAATAATGTTAAAATAATGAATTCAAATACTTATATAATTATAAAACAGTATACAATTAAAACGTATACTCAGAAAATAAGAAAATATTTACTTTAAATCAAAACGAAAATTTTTAGAATCAAATGTTTCCTTCTAATACAATATTTAACCAACATGAAAAAAAAAAACAACTTATACGAAATTTTAAACCAAATGTCTATTGTACATACAACCAAAACCGAACTAAACGAATATACCCTTAACTCAAAATAAAATAAAATCAAATAAAAACTTTATTTTTGGATAACCAACATTTACTATTAAGCACATTTATACTAAGAAAATTCAAACCTAAAAAACTAAATTATATTTGTACAAAATTTCAAAAGAAAATATTCTAATTATATAAATAACCATCGTGGAAACTTCGATACACGAATACATTCATAATAAGAAAGAAACAAAGTACAAAAATTACACATTTATAATAAATATTGTATACATAAAGCTACTATGTTAGAAAATATCAGGCCTATGCAACGGAATCACGATACTATCATCCTTTATCCTCAACCACACCATTTTCCAGAAAATTAATCTCATAAAGATCAATTTTCTTTTTTTCAAGGAGGGGAGGATGTAGTGCTCTAAAAAGCCCTACCACCTTTTTCCCCATCCATACATCCTAATCCCAGAAATCCTACACCAAAACATTAAATCCTATCAAAATCCTGAAAAACCAAAACCAAATCCAAAATTCGCAATAAACGAATCAAAATATTCGTTTATCGCTTTGCATTTGCCCCCACGGCATAATTTAATCAAAAAACCAAAACTAAAATCAAAATTCGCAATAAACGAATCAAATATTCGTTTATAGCTTTGCATTTGCCCCACGGCATAATCTCAATTCAAAATCCAGAAATACATTTCAATCTGGTAATTTCCCTAGAAAATTAAACAAACCAAATCCATGGCAAATGACACCAGATGTTCGAATTTGCCACAAGCAAACAATACCCAAATACCATTTCAAATCCTCACATGCAAATAGATTGATGAAGATTCAGAAAACTGAATCTTATCTAAAACAAACATTGAGCATCGCACGAAATGTATTGAAAATCGAGATTGTTGCACGAAAATGTGTATCTTTGGGATACAATTTTCGATTCCTTTTCCTTTATAAAGGAATAGTATAGTGATCTCCGGGCCGCAGTTAAATATCATCCGTTGTCCCTGAAGGAAAATATCCTGGAGAAGGGCGAAGTTCAAATTAAAAATAAATAAAATACTAAAAGGAAAAACGAGCCTTCTTTTTCATTTTACTGGTGAGTAAAGCATAGGTACACCCTCAAAGAGAATACTTCTGAAGATCTGGAGTATCACCTGGCCACCACGGAAACCAGCGGACTTGCGAAGACTGAGGCCAAACCAAAAGGACGTTACTCTTCCCTCTGGATCAGAGGAAGCACGGTTAACGACCCCTTGTAGGACAAGATTTCAGGAGCGGTCTGTTTTAAGAGATCGCCTTGTCCTTTTAAGGATCAGGAGACTCGCGTCCTGAAACTAACCCCTACTAAACACAACAAACACACTGTCATTGTTATGTCGTTATACTATGGAACTTGTTTCCGAAGTGAGTATTTTTGTAGCTCTACGAGTTACAACCATTCGGAAAGAATTTCAACAGTCATCTAAAAGCATCTCTAGGCACTAAGTAATAGGTTCGTTTTTGTTGAGAGAAGTATATACAAAAAGAAATATGTTGATTTTGTAAACAACATTCTACATGTAAACATCGAGGCAGCAAATTTGTGGTGAATTTAATAAAATAAATATTACTTACGGTCGTACAGACATGTACCTCCTAGGCTGGCTGAATAAAGAGATATATACGAAACTTTAAAACTATTTATATCAAAATGATTTGTATTTTATATTTAAACTCATTTTGCTCGATTTTGGCGTTAGAATATTAAGTTCTACAAACAAACAATTTTTTTTTTAAATCCAAATCTTATAAAATAAATAAGTGACATGAAATGAAATATAGTATAATAGATTAGTGGAGGGAGTGGGAGCGAACATACAGGGCAAAGTCTCTGCTTTCAACCCGGCGAAGGCCAGGACGATCCTTGTCCCTGTTCAATCCAAGTTGACATGAAGTCTCCACGTGGCACATCTGGCTAGCTACTTTGGCACCCGCCAAGTAGTGAACCAATACATGCAGCGACATCCTGAGAAAAGCTAATAACCTTGCTCGGTAAAACGAATTATTATGGACAATTTAACAAGTCTCGGATAAGGATCGGATACCGGTGGAGAGACTCGCTAAATAAGGACAAGACCGGATCGCGGTTGTAGTGTCAATGATGATGATGATATATTAATAAAATACTTATTTAAAATAACACCTGTAGAACTCTGGATTAAGACTTATTTTTTACAAAAGTATAAGAAATGTAAAAAATTAAATGTTTTTAGTATATGATAAGAGTGTTATTTCTTGAACGTGTTGTAGAACGATGCTTTCAACGTCAGATGTATTATATTTATTGGGAATATAAACTAGTTCGGTCCGTTTTTTTAAGGTCAAATATGCATCATCAGAACAAAATGAATGAGTACATTAAACAAAGTATTGTACACTGGCGGTTGATACTTTTTCTTACTTCTGGAGTAATTTTCATCTCGATAAAACGTCTTATCTTTTGACACGATCCAAGTCAGAACCCAATTTTCGATTTCTACGAGAATGTGTGTAGCGTTTCCGCCAAACCCTACGGTCTACTTACCTGAAAAACCCCCATAACTACTACCCAACTCCCTTAAGTTTGCTAATGCAACGGTATTAGTACCTGTAAATGCTTCACGCATTATATAGATCACCATCTGTAATCATAAAATCCCTATAAAGAAAACTTACCTTCATGCATCCCTTCGCATACAATTTTCCGTAAGATTTCTTTGTTTGCTTATTTGGTATTCTGAACCAATTCGGTACCAGACAAATTCCAGTAAACAAAATAATTCGGATTGCATCAATGTAACCGTCATGACAGGGACCATAAATATCGCGCCGTCTATTTTCCCAGCCGCGTCATATACCTTTTCATACACATTGCCTGGCAACCTTTTTTGTTTGTCTTACCAACAAACAATCCAAGCAGCTGCATATAATTAGCGCAATAGACGCCGAAACCAAATTCTCCAGCATTTCCTAATGCAAATATGAACCCGGTTTCTATTGCAGCCAGAGATGCCATAAACATCCATATTGCTTTTAGCACCTTTTTCTCCTAACGTCGAAAATAGCGACGAGGCATCGTATAAACATGACTCTCATTAAAGAGCGAACCATTTGGTCGCCTTTTCTTTTGTCCTTGCCGCCTGCCTGTTTCGTTGTTCCACTGCACGTGTGAATAGCATTGATCTCAACGATCCCACACATACCACCATGACCTTTATTACAAGATCTGGTTTCCTATACCACCAAGAGAGACTTTACGTTTCCCTGGTGGTAGGTAAAAAACGATATCCTTATTGGAGAGGATATCGTTTGAGTCGTATTCTAACCACCAGACACGTCGGTTGTGTTTTTTTTCTCCTACTCCCCGCGACCTCGCGGGGACGCATCCATCCTGTAGTCGCATATCTGTCTACACCCCTGAGTGTGTCGAGTCATAAGAGTCAAATTTCAATCACGGGTCGCTAATCTTTTTATTTGTGCAAAGTGTTAGGCATTATTAAAAAAACCAAAAAGTAAATTATTTTAGTTCAGAATCCGAAGTTGAGTGCGCAATTCAGAGTCCTATTTGTTTTTTCATCTACCTTAATCGAACCATTAAATGAACAATATAAATAATGAAAGCTTGGAGCAATAAAATACATCAGTGCGTTTCAATACTTGTATACAGCTTGTTAGCGGAGTGAACGATTTTCAGAGGAAGATTCAGTGGACAGTGTTTTTCCTTACTCCGGTTGTGGACAAACGCGGCGGCGTTTCGTTCCTTTGCTTCGGCGGAATTGTTTATTGCTCGTCGGTGGAACAATTGATGATGGAGGAGGAAGATAACCAGCGTCGTACGCCGGCGGACTATCACTTCCACCCCACATGTGCACCGAGGGCTTGCCAAATCGTGCTGCATCTGTCGGAACAGCCAGATTCAGAGTCAGAAATATCTGGATTATATGAATGGGACTATAAAATATCCCACTTGAACGTTTCGAAACATTTTTTACGACTTACGACATGAGGCCGAGCGCCACGCAGAAAAGTAACTTTGTAATTTTTTGCTCGTATCCAGGTCATTTTTCACGTAATGCCTGGCTCACATGAATTAATTCCAACGTGGGAAAAAGCGGACTACCACACGATTTCAAAGAAGAAAACCACACATCTAATGTATCTGGGCGATCTCTGTTTTATTGAACTGTTTTAGTTGTATTGAGACGTTTTAATTTTATTGAAGAGTTTTAGTTTTATTGACATGGTTTACACAAGCGATCCCACTCTAATTTCTTGGTAGCTATTTTTTGATTTTCTCATGATGAATCCATTCGCACCAGACACTATTCGAAGTTTTAATGACGAATCGCAACCGACGAGTTCCTTTGAAATACATTCATTTTAACTGACCAGAAATTTTATGCTTGGAATTATATTTGTACAATAACCCCGTCGCCTTAGATTTGTCTAAATCCATTCATTCTAGGAAGTGTAGTTTTAGCTTTTATTTGCGATTCATGGTAAGATGCCGTTCAGTCTCATACGATTCCTTAACTTAATTTTTTTGTTGCGATTTATCGGATGACGCTTTCGGATTTGCCATCCATTTAGTACATCTCGATCTTTTTCCCCATGAGTCGATTTGTGGGAAAGAAAATTATGATGTCGCGTTCCCGCCGTAGTGTTGTAGTCACGGCGATTTTGGCCAGTCCACCTGGGACGGTGTTTTCGTGGGAGAGGCGCTTTTGCTTGGTGTCGGTGGCCTGGCAGTATTAGTGGCTGCTGTACCCTTAGGATGTTGGCGTTATTTTCGTTCTTATGCTGGTTTTGGGCCCTCTGCCCAGTCGTTACTCCGCGAAGGACTTCAGTAGCTTGGGCTGAGGTTGCTACGCAATGGCTAACTGATTGGTCGGTGTTTTTGGTCGCTTGAATTATTGCACTTATGAGTTTCAACCATCAGGCATCTAAGACAAATATTCTGATTTTGTGAATATGCTTGTGACCCTTTTTGTGCTATTTGGATGTTTTTTTCCCTTGAGTTGATTTACGGGAAAGGAAATCATGATGTTGCTACAGTAGCATATACAGATTACCCATTATGGAATCGCTAGCTTGTAGTGTACGAGGGTTGCCTCTTATGTTTCGGGATTTGGCAACCCTAGTGTTGCAATCCGGCAATTGACAGCTCTGTCGTAAAGTTGGACATTTTTGAGGTTATACGCACTCAGAACGTTTTGACATACGAGCGCTATTTGTGTTGTTTACAGTAACTTAAAAGATTCATCTCGGCCCAAAAATGGAATTAAATCGTCAACATTTTCGTGCGATTATTTTTTACAACTTTCGGCGTGGATTAACTCAGCAACAGTGCATGGATGAACTTAATTCAATTTTTGGCGATGAAGCTCCATCAAGGACCAGTGTTTATCGATGGTATGGTGAATTCAATCGTGGTCGTAGTTCACTCCAAGATGAATTTCGTGAAGGTCGTCGAAAATCAGTTGTTGTTCCGAAAACCATTGATGCTGTGCGCGAACTGATATTGGAAGATCGTCATGTGACCTATCGTGAGATTGAGACAACCTTAGGCGTTAGTGGGACCAGCATACATTCAATATTGCATAAACATTTGACTGTCAAAAAAATTTGTTCGCGTTGGATCCCACACAATTTGTCAACCGCCCAAAAAAAGGCTCGTGTCAACTGCTCGAAAGAAATGCTAAAAAAATACGGTCGCGGTGCTTCGAAACACGTCTATGACATCGTGACAGGTGATGAATCGTGGATTTACGCGTATGAGCCCGAAAGTAAACAGCAGTCGACTGTCTGGGTGTTTCAAGATGAGCCAAATCCAACAAAAGTTTTTGCGCAAGAAGCACTTCCAAGCAAATGGTCGCCTGTTTTTTCGGAAAAACTGGACATGACGCAACCGTACCACTAAAACAACGCAGAACAGTCAATTCTGAGTGGTACACAACCATTTGTCTGCCAGTTGTCTTCCAAGAAATCAGGAAAACCAACCGCCGAAGACGGATCACTCTTCACCACGACAATGCGAGCTCTCACACATCGGCTGCGACAACTGCATTTTTGAGCACCCAAAACATCGATTTGATGGGTCATCCGCCGTATAGTCCTGACTTGGCACTGTCAGGTCAACGTTTTTCGACACCTGAAGAAGCGGTTGCTGCATTCAGAATGCATGTGTTGGAGATACCTGAATCAGAGTGGCAAAAATGCTTCGACAATTGGTTCAAACGCATGTAAAAGTGTATAGATCTTCATGGGGAATATTTTGAAAAACAATAAAATGATTTTCGATGATCAATATTTGTTTTTGTTCTCTAATCCCGAAATATAAAAGGCAACCCTCGTAGGACACAACGATCCCATCAGTTTGTGGTGTTCATGTGGAACTCTATGGAAACGAGTGACCGGACAAGTGTAGTATTTTCCTTCTTGGGATTACCGTGAACTATCCATTTATCATTCCGTCACAATTCGTTGTATAAAATCCCCTCTTTGTTGTCTTTGAATCAGATGTTTCTAAATAAAAAATTGCCTTTCAACGTCCCTAAGTTTCAGTTCATAAAACAGCCAATTGCAGTGTTGAAATAATCCCAGTGACTTTCAATTGAGTGGAAACAGCTTCTTGAGTCACTCCCAATGGTTTAGCAAGCTTTTACTGTGTTTGACTCCATCGAGTATCCTCAGATCTTCAACGAGTTATGGCTCCAAACCCAAGATCTTCATCGAATAATGGCTCTAAGCCCGTTTCCGAACTTTTCTGGTTACCCGGAGCGAGGCTTGTCTTCAATTATGAGAGAATACTTCTTGAAACGTCGAAACCATTCCCTACATTATTTATCAGTTGAAGCACTATCGTAAGCTCTCAAGCATTCGATGCGGCTTGGCTGCACTTCTCTTCCAATTAAACAAACAAATTAAAACCTCCAGCAAATGATACTTAGTTAAGACACAATTCAACTAATTCAACACGGTAAAGAACCAAGTTTTTGTATGAATCTCAAAGCGACATAAACCGAATATTATTGACAGCTTTCTGACCCCTCTTAAATTACCGAAATCAACTGTCGCCACGAAACATTGATAACAGCCATCTTTTACAAACGAATCGAACTAATTAACATTTACAATATGATAAAGAATAAGTTATTTATATAAGGTCATTAATAAAAAGGTTTTCTCTCTCCGGAAAATTTTGATTCTGCCAACCTTGGATCTTTTCGTGATTCCTCTTCCGGGAATATATGTCGGATGTATTGGATCATCAGATTCGGTTACTATTAATAAATAGTGCTTCGATTGTAAGTATCTATTTCAGACAAAATAGATTCTACTTGTATCAGGTCTATAGAGTTTTCCGATCAAAATGTTACCAATTTTCTACATGTCATCCTTTTGACTAATATATGAGAACACACTGAATCTTTCAAATGAAATTGCTATACGTGGGCTCTCTTGAAGATGTTAGAAGGCACTTCCCCCAAACGAAAACAAATTTGAAGGCATACAAACACTGACTAAGAGATGTGATGTGATTACATACGAGCACTATTTGTAAAATCATTAGTGAATTATAACATTTGCTATCCGGTAAACTTCCAACTAACTATGACTTCACTTTAACCTTCGTAGCCTCAGATAATTTTAATTCGGTATTCCGAATAATTCACCTTCCCTAATTCCTGTCTCATGCAACCACATATGACCCCCACTTTTTCAAATTGAGAATTATTAAGCAACTAGTATAACTAGAAATAAGAGAATCATGATATTTTAAGGCTTGTATTAAGCCAAATATTAAATAAGTAGATAATATCACTGCTGAAGTACTTACCGAATAATTGAAGAAATTGTCCTTACAAGAGTTCCCCGCCTTTTTAATGTGATGCCTTGCATAATCTCCTCGATAATTTGAGCTGTTGAATTCCTTCTGCTCTCACTGTCCACTCCCATGATTTCCATTTAATTCACCTCACTTTGTTATCTAAACTGATCACACCCAACACCACAACTGCAGTGACTTATTTCAGAGAACTTGCTTTTATAGAGCAGTTCTATTGTTAATACTTTGTATTGATTGAACAATGTTCTAACAGATATAAAATGGTAAATCGTACGGAGATGTTAATTTTCCATGAAAGGATCAATACGTTGGAGACACAAGTTGATCTCGCAAAATCGTTCTCCGCAGTATGTACAATGTGAATACTACGTTTCAAATAAAAAAAAACAATTAATGCATTTATTGGATATACCTAAAGTGTGATTTAGAAAATTGGTGTTGCAAATGCGCTTGAAAACGATTTATGGGTGGGGAAAAGTTATCTAATGGGTGATAATCTGAATTGCAGTGTTCCGTGTTACATCTCTGTGCATGTTGTGAACCAATGTATTTTTATTTGCTTATGAATCGTGAAAACCCCCTTTTAATAAGTAAATCAATAAATTGGATGTTTTTTTTTTTCGTGTCACAGCCCAAGAAAGGGGATTTTGTAAGACTTTTCCTCAGGCGGCATGAGGAATACTTCTTTGTTATGTACGGTGTAAAACATGACCGCCACAATACTTTTATGTTAAATATCCAGAAGATGAGGGGGGTGATAGAAAAAGAAACTAGAATATACACTCATTTGAAATGATTGAAGATTATCATTATGAAGTAATTCCCTCTCAGGTAAAACGTTCCATCACGTGGTTCGGCTGAAGAGCGATTCTTTATAATTATCCGAGGACTCAATTCGAATCTTTATGATTATCCGAAGGACTCAATTCGAATTCTAAGAATTGGAAATTCGATAGTATTTTTTTATTTTCCAAAAAAAAATTTCACTCCCCTCATATACGACTTATACTGTGCGGTTCCTGCCCATATGTGAGCTGCATACATTATAATGGAGGTGTTGACACTGGTCATGAGTGTTCCCTTATGTTTGGCCGGGGTCCTCTAACATTTAAATGCTGGTCTTATTTACAGTTATTTTTCTAAATTAACTTACTGGCTCTTCACAAGTACCCTAAATTGTACAATGTCCTTTTGTTTTGTTTTGCCTTTCGGCGTACAACATTTTTCTAATTAACATTTAATATATAGAATATATTCTATTACTATTTATTGGCCTGGGTTCCGGGTTCCTGGAAGTTCATGACCTCACTGACTCGACTCCGCCATCGTTACCTGTGCACTCTCTTTCTGATCCGATCTCCTCAAAGTCAAACCTTACATTGTCCTCCCATCACCGTCGCGGCCGTATCCTGCCGGTATCTTTCCCGTTGGTTTACCGTCAAGAATTCTACTCACGGTCCTATCGTTGCCCATTCGCGCCACATGTCCGCCCCATCTTAATCTCCGCGACTTGATTACTCTCACTATTTGAGACGGTTTGGGGTACAGCTCTTCCAATTCGTGGTTGTGGAGTTTCCTCGATTGTCCTGCCTCCTTGTCATATTTGCCGCCAAAGATACCCCTTAGGACTTTATTCTCGAATATGCGGAATTTGTTCTCTTCCCGTTTTGTGAGAGTCCATGTTTCGCTTCCGTATAGAACAATCGGCATGATTATGGTTCTATAGACACGGAGCTTTATATTCCGTGATAGCAGTTTGGATTTCAGCAGTTTACTGGCTGCATGCCAACTAGCGTTGCCGAAGTGTAGTGTTTTGTTAATTTCCTTCGACATTTCGTTACTGCTCGTCAGTATCGTTGCCAGATATTTAATTTGTTTAGCTTTTTCAAATATCTTGCCTCTGACGTTTATATGTGATCCCTGAGTTCCACCTGCTCTCGCCGTAATCATGTATTTTGTTTTGTCTTCATTTATTTCTAGTCCCACCTCTTCTGCCGCTTGCATGATGATTTCACAGTTTTTACTAACAGTCTCTAGATTATCGCCCAGAACGGCGATGTCATCCGCATATGCGAGCACTTGTGTGACCCCGTTCAGGGATGATCCGGCCATGTTGTCGTCTTGTACCTTTCTGATGACGTACTCGAGGACACAGTTAAAAAAGACACGGTGAGAGTCCATCCCCCTGTTTTAGTCCGTCCCGGATTTCAAATAGTTGTGAGAGGTGGTTTTCTATTCTAACTCGCTCTTTATTTTCGTTCATATAAATTTGAATGAGGGCGGCATATTTTTTCGGGATTCCCAGCTCAACTACAATATGGTAGAGTCTTTGCCTTGCGACTGAGTCGTAGGCTTTTTTGAAGTCAACAAACAGTTGGTGAGCAGTCTCTCCGTATTCCCACTTTTTTTCCAGCAGTTACCTTATTGTGAACATTTGGTCGCTTATTGACCGGTTCCTACGGAATCCGCACTGGTAGTGCCCCGGTATTTCTTCTGCGTACGGCGTGGTTTTCCCCAGTATGATGTGTTAATATTTTGTATGTGGTTGGGGAGCAATGATATTCCTCTGTAGTTTCCGCAGACAGATCTGTCGCCTTTTTTAAAAATGGGACGACTATTGAGGTTTTCCATTCTTCCAGAGTGACTTCTTTATCCCATATCGTTTTGATGAGTTTGTGGATCTTTCGAGCGGTTGCCTCTCCTTCACGCCTCACAAGCTCTGTCGGTATGCAGTCGACTCCGGAAGCCTTGTTGTTTTTCAATCGGTTTATTGCGTCTACAACTTCGTCGAAAGAGGGTTCTAGGATTTTAGGCTCGCTTGTATGTACGTCTGGTGCGTTTATTTGTGGTTGATGGGTGCGTACATTGAGCAGGTTTTCAAAGTACTGCTTCCATCTTGTCACGATATTGTTTGTTTCTGTGACCAGACATCAGTTTGCGTCTCGAATTATTTTGGCTCTCCCTCAGTAACCATTTCTAATTGAATTTATGCCGGGATGCATATATCTGATTTTCTTTCCTCGAGAATTTTCTAGGATTTTTTCGATCCGAGTCTTCCCCCATTCGTGTTTTTTGCGTGTGAAGAGTCTCACATTGTCTCTTTCCGAATTGTCGCGTATCTTTCTGCAGTAACTTCATCATATATTTGTAAGTGGATCACTCTAAGGCATTTACGTTGTTCGATCTTCGCCCTGCACTCATTGGCAAACCAAAGTTTAGACTTAATTGTTTTCTTAAATCCTAATACCTTTTTGGGTGTTTGTGTGATTGTGTCTCTGGTAGATGTCCATTTAGTGTCCACATTATTGGCTTCCTCTTCCTCACTGCTCCCATTCCCTAAGATGCTAAATATATTCGTTAGTTCGTCTTGATATTCAGCCCTTTTGCGTAGGTTTTTTAGTTTATCAATATCCAACTTTTTGCGCGTCTCCCGCGACTGCCCATGTGGGTTTGCTGCGAGCCGACTTCTAATTTTGCCCATCACTAGAAGATGAACGGAGTCGGAATCTGCTCTTCTATATGATCTTACGTCAAGGATACTCGAGTGGTGTCTTTCGTCTATAAGGAAGTGGTCTATTTGGTTACGCGTTACGCTGTCCGGTGATATCCATGTGGCTTTATGAATTTGCTTGTGGTTGAACATCGTGCTTTTCACTACCAGACCTTTTGACGCCGCGAACGTGATAATTCGACTTCCATTATCATTTGAAACGTCATGTAAGCTAACTTTGCCTATAGTTGGTTGGAAGATGTCTTCCTTTCCAATTTTTGCATTGAGGTCCCCGAGGAGGATTTTAACATCGAATGATGAAATCCCATCGAATACTTCCTCTAGGGTCTCGTAAAATGTGTCCTTCATTTCTTCGTCGGTAGATTCTGTTGGGGCGTGTATGTTTATAAATACATAATTGTACCATGGTCCCTGTATTTTTAGCACCGACATTCAGTCATTAATAAATTTCACATCTTTTACATGGGGCGTAATCTTCTTGCTTATGATGAAGCCGGTTCCGAGGTTATGTGTACGGTACCTCCACACACCAGTGTAAACCCGTTGGTTTCGATTACTTGATGTGGGAGTCGGTCTTCCTAAAGCGCGATGATGGCCATATTATATTGTTTCGCGTTTTCTACGGGCGTCTGTATCGCGCCTGGTTTATATAGCGTCCGAACATTGCACGTGCCTTTATCCGCTTTTCCCCACGTCTTCTTTTTGCCGAGTCGGTATTTTTTTGAAGATTTGTTTCCTTATGGTAGTGTCGGCTCATCACATCTACGCCTACCGGGTTTTTCGTGAGATTGTTTTTTGTATATAGATTATTCATTTTTGTTTCCGTCTTGGGGTTTCAAATAGTCCGCCATGAAATGGCAAGCTGTGCTTACTGCTCAGATTCGACCCGGTGTCAGAGAGGTGCCGTTATAATACAGCCGGTATACCCCTTATAATTTTTTTTTTTTATTTTTAAACTTTTTTTCCTCCTTTCTTTTTTAATTATATTATCACGACCTGTTCTGGTCTACCTCTGCAAACCAACCTCCTGTTTTTCAGTTCGTCTGCCCAAATGAAAACACTCTTCTCCGATCGCGCAGATCGAAGGATACATTCCCTTTTTTCAATATCTCTTTTGCCACCCGGCATTCATTTACTTTATCTTTCTCGGATTGGAATCGCAAGAGGGAAAACAAAAAAGGAACATTCAACAAAGGATTTTGCGGATGACCATTTTTGATCCTCAACAATATTTGTTTGAGAGTCTGGTCTGCACATTTACATCCAGGGAATTTTGCGTGTACGCGAATCATATGAACATTTGGTTCGTTTATCACGTGTTCGATTTTTTAAATTAAATTCAATGTGCGACAATCGAACGTTTAGTTCAATTTGGTTGTATTGGATTCAATATTGATTTGGGGATATGTGCAACACGTATGGGGGAAATGCTAGGATTTGCAGAGCGCTTCATCCTTTACGTGGATGGTTCTGCGTGTACCGCGAGAAACGGTGGAGGATGTCTCCAAAGAGGTAAGTATTAAGAGATAGGAAGTTTTGCGTGTAACTGAATATTATTATCTTTCCTTCTAAATACTTTTTTTTCTGTGGGAAAATATTCGGTCCACTACATTTTTTTTTGGCTTGGATGGAAACAAATCTTCATTAATTACTGATCTATAACTATCACTGATTAGTTTTTGACGGTTTTTGATTAGTGACCATCGTTTTTTATTTCCTGGCAATTCGGATCACTGAACTACCTATAAAGCAGTTTAAGCTTGGAGAGCAGAATGCTCTTTGCTTTTACAGATCATCAATCGTTGAGTTTCTGTATCGGTTTGTACGGCCCACCATGTGAGTTATTTTAGGGATAGGACGATTCATTCTTATAGTAGAAATGTTGTCCATCATTAAAGGATAATGATTCATGTCAGTCGGTGGATATACGCCATAGGAGTGTAATTCTATTGTTATTAGTCGACGAAAGCGCGACCAGTGTGCTTTTCGAAAGTTAAAATAATGTATCTGCTCATATTGCTCAAGTAGTAAGTGTTCGTTTCGAACATGGATAACGGGGCCAAGTCCGTAATGAACTATATCGTGCTCGATTGTATGTAGACAACTTCGAGTAGTTAGATCCGTGTCTACTAATTGTATTCGCTCGTCCAGCAAAAGTAAATCCATGAAGGAATTTCCTCTTGGATAAGACAGCGTACTTGTAGCGTACAATTCTAGTTTTTGTTTGATGGCGTTTGTTTGCCACAAGTCGAACAACGCATTGCTTCGAGATAAAATTACCCCAAACACTGTGCTTGGCATTGAAATCTGTTACCATAAAGAAGTAATTATTTTCCGAGTCTAACTTGAGACTTAGGAAAAGGGTACCAAGTTCATTGATAAACTGTGTGCACTATGGGTCTTCAGGAGCGTAAACAGGGACAACATATATATGTCTTTGACTTTTCAAAGAAATGTCTATAATGGAGGCTTCCAGCATCTAAAATGTGTTTACAAACTCAGCAAGCTGCCCCTGTATGGACAGTAAAATTGTTGTTATGTTTGTTTGTGCCTCGGTTCAGGCGTTTTAATGATATTTCGTTATAATATGTGCATTCTTTAACCACCTGCCACACGATAGGTGTGGAACATCATGCAGATATCATGATAAATAATGGAACTTTAAGAGGTTCGTCATCGCATAACCGGGCTCGCTCTCGAGGCTCGGCCCACACTCGACTGGTGACGGCATTTTGTAACATCAGCGGCATCGGTTTCACCAATACGAATGTAAACGCCATCCACCAATATTTGCAAACAACGAAACCTGATATCCTTGCCCTAACTGAGACCCAGATCGATTCGTCAACTGATTCGACATATCTTCGTTGCTCAGGATACGGCTTGCATTCGAGATTCCGTTTTAAGGGCGGAGTCTGCGTTTTCGTGCGGTCCAATCTGGCTTGCCAGCGGATGGAGGCGTTGGAACCCAATAATATGGGCATCATATGGTTAAGGGTCGTGCTGAGGAATTCCGTTAAATTTCTTTGTTGTCTTTACCGCTCCCCGAATGGCGATCGACCGGCGACATTTTTCGAACATCTTTCACATACCGTCGACTGGATACAGATCAACCACCCAGCTTCTGAGATTGTTGTCCTTGGCGATTTTAATGTGCACAATTCCGACTGGTTGTTACATTCTAACAGAACCGACGAGGCTGGGAGGGTGGCGGAGATGTTTGCTGTAAGCCACAATTTGACTCAATTCGTGGGGGAGCCAACGCGAGTGCCGGATGCCCGAGGCGATTATGCGAACACCCTGGATCTGTTTTTGACATCCGAACCGAGTATTTATACCGTAGAGGTTTCTGCGCCATTGGGAAACTCAGATCACTGCTTGGTATCTGTCGCGCAAGCACTTGCATACCAAGCGAATAACCGGCCTAGGCATCTTCGCCATGTATGGAAGTATGGGGCTGCTAACTGGGACGATATGCGAGATTTCTTCGCATCCTTTCCATGGTCGGAGGTGTGCTTCGGAAACTCCGATGTTAACATTTGCGCGGAGTCGGTATCAGAGATTATTCTTCTGGGGATGGAGCAAAAAATAGAGCTTTTAAGCAATGGCGCTCTAATCCCACCGATGTTAACAGAACGAATTTTGTTAGAATCAGAAACGCGTGCAACCAGGCGATTGATACCGCGAAGAAGGCTCACAACGACAGGGTGATCAATAAGCTCCTCCGGTGCACAACTGGTTCGCGCTCCTTCTGGTCAATGGCAAAGGCTGTCAGCGGTAACTTCGCATGCTCCTCTTTCCCTCCGTTTGTGACAGACAGCGGGACGTTAGTCAGGAATCCAAAGGATAAAGCTAATGTGTTCGCGAATTCCAACCTCGATCCCGGCCTTTTGGAGCCACCTGTGATCTCAGTCTTCCATGCGGGATGTGAGATTTCATCATCATCATCATCGGCACTACAAACGGGAACAGGTCGTGGCCTTATTTAGCAAGTCCTGAGGCTTGTTAAATTTTCCATAATGATTTAATTTTTCTGGGCAACGTCATTAGTCTTGCGCCAGGGGCTCCCCGGCGGGGAATCGAACCCCGGTCTTCCGGGTGACAGGCGGGTATACTAACCACTATACTATCAAGGAGCCCGATGTGAGATTTCGTCCGCGCACTATTCAACGCATTCTACGTGAACTGGATTGTACGAAGGCAACCGGCCCGAACATTACTGTCTATTTTATCTGAGGCAATGGAAAAAGTCATCAATACAGAGTTGGTTAAGTATTTGGAGTGCAACGGACTTCTGAATGATCGTCAATACGAATTCCGTGGCACGCGGTCCACAGGAGACCTTTTGACACTTATAACCGATATATGGACATCTGCGATTGAACGGCATGGTGAGTCAAGGGCGGTCGCATTGGATATCTCCAAGGCTTTTGGCCGCGTCTGGCACGGGGCATTGCTGGGCAAACTTCGTTCATATGGACTTTCCCAACAGCTTTGCGACTGAACGAGGAGCTTCCTCGAGAATCGATCGATCCGGGTTGTTGTGGACGGCGAGTGTTCAGATCTGTATCCTGTTAATTCGGGGGTGCCCCAAGGTTCTATTTTGGCTCCAACCTTGTTCTTGCTTCACATAAATGATTTGTTGGAGACAACGGATAACAAAGTGTTCAGTTTTGCGGATGATAGTACGCTCGTTTCCTTCTTTTCGAGTTATCGGCCGATTGGTGCATCAACGTCGCACCAGCTGAGATGTAGACAGATTGACTCCCTGAATCAGGATCTGGATAAAGTCCTGCAGTGGGGAAAGGCCAATCTTGTCGACTTCAACGCAACGAAGACCCACTATACAACATTCACAAAGAAAACTGGATCATCGGTTCCACAGCTGATGATGAGTGGCCGGGCCCTCGAGGCTGGGGAAAGTTTGAAATTGCCCGGCGTCACGGTCTGTGGGAATGTATCATGGCATAAACACGTATCGAGTATCGCCAGATCAGCCTCAGGAAAACTGAGTTATCTTTTTAGAGCCAAGAAATATTTTACTCCGGCCCAACTTCTTGTCCTATATAAATCTCAAATTAGACCCGCGCTCGAGTATTGCTCTCATGTTTGGAGCTCGGCTCCTAAACGTACCCTCGACCTACTTGAGGGCGTACAAAGACGAGCGATCCGCCTGATCGGGGATTCGGCGCTGACGTCGGGACTATAGTCGCTATCACATCGAAGGCGCGTCACCGACCTCTGTCTGTTTTACAGATATTATCACGGGTGCTGTTCTTCGGAGATTCTTGGCATTGTTCCACGTAATTCGGTTTGTATGCGCTTGTAGCGTTCTACGAACGCACAATTTCGCGCAGGTAAGTTTCCTACTTTCAAAGAACTTACTTACCTGAGAGCGTTGCACGCGCCCACAGACGCGTGCCCCAAAGTCCCACCATAGGGCCTGCAACTCGCAGCCAACGTTGAGACCGACACCAAAAAGCAAGGAACTGAACGTCCCCAAAGCTTTTTAGGTCAAGCTCAACAATTATAATTCATCATGCCTGAAACAAAGGTTTAAACATCCATGCGTTCTATTCCTAAAAAAAGCAATTCCCAAAATGCCATACATGCTGCCTGCGCCCAGGAACATCTCATCGAACCGGCAATTCCGAAATTCGATACAAAAGAATTGCTATCATCAAAGAATGAGCCGATCAACGGATGCACGTGCGGGTAATCTAATGCAAGGACCACCCAAATCCGTTGAACAATCGAATATATCTCAACGAGATATCCGATAATTTATGAGGAGTTAAGCCAACAAAGGCAATACTCCGGTCCCACGCTAGAATTTCGCACCATTATAAAGATCTAATGGATTTCGATTCCGGGTACCAAGTTCAAATAAGACCTGTAGGAGGATCACTTGGTTATATGCCGGCCTTGGCATGGTTCACCAAGATTTCCTAACGATAGTTCCGCCGAACACTGTCCACCAAGGAAACAAAACTCCGCGACGGACCGTCCACAAGAAGTAAAACACACAAGATCTCTCTGAGATTAACTTTATTATAGGTCCATAATTTGATAACTTGATGTGGTGTTGCATATGAATCTGTTTGAGTTTATTTTATTTAAGAACATTCGGGAGCACTTTACCAAAGAAAGCTTAGCATGATGTGCTTACTTAATCGAACACACAGGACACTTTGTTATTAATAAACCGTACGCGACACGACCAGCACTCTACACAATGTCAAACTTAACTTGCGATATTCGCTCAGACGACTCACTCCAACTCGTGATTAAAAACTCGTGGTGTGCACTCGACAACTTATCACGCTCGACTCCTTTACAACACTTTCCTCGACTAAACTACTTTTGTGCGCGGATCACCTTGTTGGCTCGTGATGCGAGCTCATGGGTGGTCGAACCGTGGGAATGAAAAAGCATCTTTGGGATAAGTATTTGCAGTTGTCCAAATACTACGTTAGGGATTAGGATACATTTGGGATAATTACACAATGATGGTTGTGTTTACCACCATGTTAATTGTGTATTGCAATCCTAGGGAGTCATGGGTCGAATTCCAGTGTGAGTATTTACACTGGCATTGAATTCGGCTCTTGGCAGCTAGGCGCGAATTGCGCCGGTGCTTTGAAGATTGCATAAAAGCCGCCGTGAGTACTGGTGCAACATGAAAATCTGTTGCGCACGTGTGGGGCAGTAAATGCAGGCAGACAGGGGTTCTGCTGGTTGTCTTCATAATCCACTTCGGTTATCTAGTATGGTAACCAAAATGTTTTCTTTTTAGAACAATGCTGAGATGCATTGATGTATGCGGTACTGGCGTACCGAATTTCTTCTAGGGAAATTTATATAACGCGTTAATTGCGTGAATGTCCTTGATGGGCAGATGCTTGATGTTGGATGCTATTTGCATAACCGAAAGCTAATGCAATCGGTGGGAGAATGCTTGGGGAAGTTATTGCGCTTGCATACGCAAAAATGACGAAATTAATGGAGCTTTAGGAGGGAAGATTTTGAGGTAGGTTGAAAAAGGTAGCAGTGGTGTTAGTAGAAACGCCACAGACCCACGGACTGCACGTCAAAACAATCGCCGAATATCTCTGGTCTGGGCGCCAGATGTTCTGTGCAAACAGAAGGCCGTGGAAATGAAATTTTATCAGCGATAATAATGATGTATGCAAAGATGACTTTCCCCTTTCAGGAAACTACAAAATATCCCAGTTTGAATCTGGGTATCTGTGTGTGGGAGACAGCGAGTCTACCCCGAACGCTTGAGACATCAGGTCTATTGGCTAGTCTTTTATCGAACAGCGATAGGATAGAACCTAAAAGATACGCAAGCCGAAAGGGCAAGCTTAGGAATCCGAAGGAGGAGGTGCGCGAGACGAGGTACGGTGTCGGGAGAAACCGCGACTTAAAATAAAAATTAAAAGTGAAAGTTGAGTTTAACGTGTGTCGGTCGTCACAGCGGTTGCGAAAAGAAAATTTATATCAAAAACGCTCGTTGTATTTTTCGGTTTTGAATTGTGTACAATAAACGAATCTTAAAACTAAAATGTGTTGTGTTTAATTGATGACGGCATCCGCTCCGGTCTTTTGTTTTTTGTGGACAGAGCTGGTAGAGTGTAGTGATCCTAAATCACTACTCTCACCCACTTACCTATAATTCCAATCCAATTGAATCATATGCACGATTGATTTAAACCACAAGTTAATTTGTTGCGCATTGATTCAATTTCCAAGTACCTTACATCCCAATCCAATTGAATCATATGCACGACAAAATTAAACGAAAGTCCATTTGTCGTGCATTGATTCAATTCCCTATAATTTGAAATTATGAAATGCGTAATACTAAATGCATTTCATGATTTCTCCTTCCGGGAATTTGGTCAAATAAAATTCGTATACACTTCCGGGAATCCTATCCCAATTGAAGCACACAAAATTTTGTTTGGGCTTCTTGGAATTTTTAAGTAATATTTTTAACAAATCTCTGTTGCCACAGAGTATAAAAGGGGAGTGCATTTAGGATTCGAGATCAGTTGGGATCCAGAGGTCGAGGCAACGGCCGAAAATTGAAATAAATAAATAAATAAATTAAATAAAATTAAATAAAATGAAATGGCGTTTTAAATTGGCAACCCTAAAGGAAAACACCCCAAAGGAGGTAAGATAAGAAAAAACAAATCTCTACAAAATATAACCCCACATAATTGGCGCAGCCGGTAGGATCAAGGAAGCCAAAGTTAAACACTTGTAAGTGCTTGAAAACCCTTGATCACTACAATAACACAATTCCACGCGTACTGGGCACAAGACACCTTCAGCCCTGCGTCCGGAGCTTCTTAAACAAAAGAAAATTATAAATCTAATCAATAATTCAAAGCGTGCCTGCGGCTTAAACACCAGGAAGTGCTATAAAAAATAATAAAAAACAAAAAATTATTAAAAGCGTACCTGGGGCTATACACCAGTGTCAAAAGAAAAACAAATAATAAAAAAAAACTAAAACAACATTAATGCTCACGGCAGCAACAGCCTCAACAACAACAGCAGCAGCGAAGAAACTAACATCCTGTGAGCCCTAAATGAAGTGGGAAATTCGACAGAGCCGGGATTAGTAAAGAGTTGAAGACTTAGAATTGGATGCTTGGCAATCTATAAATTACCGGTCAAACGAAAACTACTTCACGGGTCCCACGACGTGAGACCCGAACGTCTGTTATCGAGCTGAACAAGACAGTCCAATTTTGAGACATATCGGCGAGCGGAAGCAGTCAGAAACAGCAGCAGTTCCAACAGCAACAGGACCAATGGACAGCGGCTTGCTTAACAACTACAACAGCTAAGTGACCATTTATTTTTCTTTTTAATTTACTAAAGTCATAGGAATAATTTGCTTTGATTGAGTATACTTTACTATGTTCCTTATAATTAATCATTAATGACAACATATATTTATCTGATCATTAAGCTATTCTAAAATAATCCCAAAATTACCAATCAAACTTGTAAAACTTATATCTCTAGTTGTCTGTCTGTCTATATTGTGCCTATCCTAGGGAAGAATTTCTAAACAAAAATAATAATCTTAACACTCGCCCTTGGGATAGCAAACATCTGAAACCCATATACCTGTATCCCTCTCTCCCGTTTATATTGTTACTATTATTATATTATTCTCGGTCTATGGACCAAGAAACCACCTCAAGCCCTAGCACGCCCCACGACCCTGTACCTCCTTCACCCAAGAAACTTCAACCATAATCGAAGCAAACCCGCCGATCAAAACTCGCGACCCCAGCCCATCCTTATCGGAAATTCCAGTTGTTCAGCACCAAACGGATCTCGCAACCTTTGAAACAATGGCCATTGATTACACAAAGGTTGCGAAGCTGTCAGCACAGCTAATCCCCATCTTCTCCGGCGAACCAAATCCGCATATAGGTGCAGAATTGGAAACCTTTTTGGATTGCTGCAAGAGGGCTTTAAACTGCCTCA
Source organism: Microdon myrmicae (assembly GCA_963931805.1). Taxonomy (NCBI): domain Eukaryota; kingdom Metazoa; phylum Arthropoda; class Insecta; order Diptera; family Syrphidae; genus Microdon; species Microdon myrmicae. The sequence continues at coordinate 182,242,318 of OZ007496.1, forward strand.
CGACTGAAGAACACGGGGCTTTCTTACAAATATTCCCTACTATGCTACGGGGTGAAGCTTCTGCTTTATTCGCGTCCACTCCGTTCGCATCTTTCCAGAAAGCCGAGGATTTGCTAAGAAAGGTTTATTTACCAGTAGAAAACTATCAGGACCTGGTAAATACGCTATTAGCTACTCGGCAAAATCCGGCGGAAGCTATCATCTTATTCCAATTACGACTAAAGAAGTCGTTAAGGGAATGTAAGAAAGCCGCGGAACTAAAATACGGTCCCATATTGTCTGAGGCCGTAAAGATACAATTAGATGACTTTGCAAAAAGCATCTACAAAAAGGGGTTGTTAAATCCGTACCATCGACAATTTTTATTACTGATGGGCGATGTACCAATAGATTCCTTAATGGAAAAAACATTGGAATTGGAACAAATCCAACAACCTCAGCTGCCATTAATCTCTTCGCAGGTTTTATTTAATTCTCCCTCGCCTTGTACAACAACAGCACCTTCAGAAGCCTATAAACCGACTTTAGGTACCCAGCTGGGGCAAACTCTAACTCAAATAATCCTCAATATTCCAAATATAGAAGGGTTGCCACACATCCAACCCATTACACAGGGAACTCCGCAACTAGAGGCGCAAATACCACCAGCTGACCAACCATACAGGGGAACCGAAGAGGTAATGGAATCAGACCCTCCCAACACATCACTGACACATGATGCCCCTCTCAGCAGGATAACCTGCAGTTACTGCAACAAAAGGGGGCATGTCTATGAGGATTGTGTCAAAAGAAAAAATACTCCCTTTTGCACACACTGCCAGCAATTAAATCACGATATCCGTGATTGCCGGCGCTTAAGGGAGGAAAAAAGAGTTCTGCACATAAGGCAGACTTGCGACTTCTGTGGCCAACAAGGTCACAATCTAGGATCCTGTCAGCAAAAGCTGAAATGGGAGTCGCGAGTTCAATGCCAACCTGCAAAGAATTCCCCCACTTCAAGCCCCTCTCGCCGTTAACCAGCATACCCATCGTCCAACTATCAATAGATGTAGGTGTTAACAAAAATACAACACTAGTAGTAGACACCGGTGCGGAAGTAAGCCTCATTAACAAAAATTGCCTTAGAAAATCAGACGCCAAAATAAATCAGCAAGAGGCTTGCACCTTAGAGACGCCATTCGGAAGCATTAGGACCTTGGGAAGCTGCATTTGGGAATTTGGTCAAATAAAATTCGTATACACTTCCGTGAATCCTATTCCAATTGAAGCACACAAAATTTTGTTTGGGCTTCTTGAAATTTTTAAGTAATATTTTTAACAATTCTCTGTTGCCACAGAGTATAAAAGGGGAGTGCATTTTGGATTCGAGATCAGTTAGGGACTCTTGCGTTCTTGACCCTTCTCTCTCTCGATCTATTCGGATCAAACACCCACAATTTCTTCTTCAGTACAAAACTGAAGAAAGCACCCTTCCCAACAACATTCCCCTCTATAATAGAGGATTCCTGGACCCATCCCATAGTGTCTACTATTAACAAACTAAACACACGAACGCACAGTACAAGACGGCACAAACACAAACATACACACCGACCAAAGCGCAGATTATCAGACGCCAAAGACGTGATCTGCGTTTACTACCGCACCCAAGACCCACCGGTCTTGTATGATTTCTTTCCCACCATCCCTCTATACAAGTAGTTAGTTGGACTAACACTGTCCACACTATCCTTGGATACCCCCCCTGTTTTCTTTTCTTTACAGATGCCGCGAGACCGAGCCCAACATCCTCACGGATGTGGGTGATTCTGGTTATCACAAGATGACCAGAAGTCAGAGACAAGATGAAGGACACATGTCCTGTCTCGCTAAATTCGGCCTTCTCGCCACAATTTTTTTTTTTTTTTTTTTGGATTCGAGATCAGTTGGGATCCAGAGGTCGAGGCAACGACCGAAAATTGAAATAAATAAATAAATAAATTAAATAAAATTAAATAAAATTAAATAAAATTAAATGGCGTTTTAAATTGGCAACCATAAAGGAAAACACCCCAAAGGAGGTAAGATAAGAAAAAACAAATCTCTACCAAATATAACCCTACAAGAGCATGTCATTCGCCCCGTGTTAAGTATTGGACAGTGTCGGCGGAACACTTCCTCCGGCGATAATGCCCAACTTCGCCAAAGTTACATAATCTAAATCCGCCAAACGCTCCACAAGACAATCCGACGGATCGCACCCGTTTGTGGTTCATCTCCCGATTCCCCCTTTGCATTCCACTGTTTTGACTGTATTATTGTTTCGGGCGTATAATGGTGTATCCAAGTTTCATCGACAGTAATTAATCGGCGTCAAAACTCAGATTTATTGCATTTAAACTACGCCAACAGAGTGTTGGAAATGTCCATTCGAACACGTTTTTGGTCTAACGTGCCCAAATGCGGCACCCAACGCGCGGACAGCTTTCTTGTACCTAAATTTTGATTTAATAAGTGACAAACGCGTTCTTTGGACATTTTCATAGCCTCTGCTGTCTCTCTCACTTTAATTCGGCGGTCGTCTAGCACAATTTGGTGAACTTTACTGATGTTATCGGCAGTTGTTGCAGTTCCGAACGTCCATCGTCCCCCAAGCTCTCATGGCCACGTTTAAATTCAGCTGCCCAAAATTTCACTGTGGTAAATGATGGTGCAGAGTCGCACATATACAGAGTCCAACTCATCTTTGATTTGCATAGGCGTATTGCCTTTTCAAAAACAAAAATTTAATGACAGCCCGATACTCAATTTTGTTCATTTTTACAAAAAAAACTCACATCGACTCAATCAAACGACTGTCAAATAAAAGCTTTTATTGACGAGTACTTCTATCTTCACGTTGAGGCCGGAAACTTTTCAGGTGACCCTCGTGTATGTAGGGTGGGCCATATATTTTTGCAAATGGCAACACTTGATTTCTTAAAAACCATTATAGGGAGAGGCGCGCGAGTGGCGGGGAATTGTGCGTCGCTTCATGCAATTTTAGTTACGATGGAGCGCTTCACGGGACAACAATGTGCTTTTTGTGTAAAACAGTTTTACAAAAACAACGATTCATACGTCTACGTTACTGTACGACACCTATTTACAATTGAATACGGATTACGCCGTGTAAGTGACTGTCCAAGTGTTAATTTAATCAAAGCTCGTCGAACGATATATAATATTTTACTGTATGTCTTACTATATGTTTTATAAGAATAATATTTTTTATAAAAAACAACCAGTTGTTCAAATTACAATGTAAATTATCCAAACATTTTTAAAGAAATATATTCAACCAAATTAAAAAAAAAACAGAATCCAGAAAGTGTTTTACTATAAGAAAAGCACATATATTTGCAAGCAATCCACATTTACCTGGGAATTGAAGGGAGCATACATAGTCGTCGTTACAAAAAATAGATTTTTTAAATTTGTTTAAGTACAATATCCCAGATATGTTCTAACGAAATTTGAAGTAGATTCGAAGAAAGTTAAATGAGATGGTAATTTTAAGACCCATTCTTTCGGACGGCCTCTAGTAAACATTAAACGCATTCATCTCTAAACAGCATTTTCAAAGTTGGTGGACATAATATCTCACAAAAGAATCAACTGATTTCTCTACAACGTTACACACTTTTTTTTAGATAAGATTCACTCGTGGGTGAACGAAAATTTTTTTGTTTCAATGATTAGAATTTTACAAAAAAAAAAAAAAAAAATCGTCAGTTTTTTTAAACACAAATAGTGTTTTTGAATTTAAAGTTGTCTAAAATGTAAAATTTTTTTTTTTTTCAAAAGCCTTCGCCTAGCCCCAAGATTGAGTAATCTACTAACCTCTTTCGTTTTTTCAAGTCGACGAGAAGTCAATTTTTTATTACTCGAAGAATAATATTGACAACTTTTGCAATTATTAATATTTTTTTATAATAAAAACAACCAGTTGTCATTTAAATGACAATTAACATTATGCAAACATTTTTAAAGAAATATGTTCAACCGTATTTAAAAAAAAGAAGATCCAGTAAGCATCTTCGTTCGTCGTCATGTTGGGTAGTCCCCCTTAATAATTATTTTAATACAACATATAAAGTCATTGAACTCACTACTCCTGGGAGTCAGTTATTAGATTTATATTTGGTCTTCGCACACCATAATATTCCTGCAACGATTTGGATAAAAACATTCTTAGGATTCGTGGAAACACCGTGCACGATTTCCTTTATTTCCATCCGATGGACGTCTTCTTCGTTTATAAGGTCATCGAAATCGCTGTTGAAATCTTTTCTAACTAAGTTTTTCGAATCAAACGCTGCCCGTAAATCATCCATTTCGCTGTTATAGACCAAGTGCCTTGAATAACTACTTATAACAAGATCATTCCGGGCCCCCTTTACATAGTGCATGCCTCATCATGAGAATTGGACAAGGTCAAGTAACACTAAAATTAGCAATAAAATTTATCAAGGTTTAAGGTGACGAATCCCAAGAAAATAAAAATAAAACATTCTAATTGATCGTTTAGTCTTCCTTTTAACACCTAGTTATAAATATTATCTCTCGTTCAAAATGAATTGTTGATATGTTTGCTAAGTGAAATACGATCATGATAGTAGTAAATATACAAGCGATGGCATGGAATTTAATATCGCCGTTGAAAATCGGAAAGTTAACAACTTTTTGCGTAGCGTAATATGACAGAAAAAAGGAATTCATCTAAGATGTATAAACGACGGTCCTTGTTTGAAGAAGGCACACAAAAATGCTGCCGGTTTGCATATAGAAAAAAGATGTGACAGTGCGAAAGCAATCGAAATTTGATGCCGCATGTAGAAATCAGAATGTGTAGAAATGGAGTATGTGTCGCCCCTTGCAAGCTCTATTAATTAACTAGAGTTTACTTTAACTCTTTCAAAATTCGAGGCAATATTTAAAGAAATGATATAGTAATGAGATCTTTAAAAAAAAGACATTAGATCAAGAGGCCATTTAAAAACATTCTAACAATCGTATCAATTAAAATTGTTCATTAAAATGAATGAAAAAAAATAATATTGGGAACGAAAGTACACATGACCTAGTTCGACGATGCCTCTATTAATGTTATATTTACTCACTAATTATTACTTCCACTTCTAGAGCTATATTTATATCCGAATATCTCCAAACTATAAAGATAAATTAACACACCTGTGTAAAATGTATCGATGTTTTACAACCATGACTCACACACCAACTAGTACGGTGATATCTTAACGCTGCAAGCTTGCATTTGGTAGGATATCGTATTAAAATAATATCTATTTTATTATCAGATCGACAGTTAATGAAGCATTTCTGATGTATCAGAAAATTAACGAAAAGAAAAAGATGGGACGCGTATATATTGGTTCTTAGTTCCCTCATGTCCCCCCGCTTGGTAGAAACCTTGACGTGGTGCGGGGGCTTAAACAACGATGAATCACTTAGGCTATGCTGACGGAAGCATACGCTTCCAGTAGGGCCACCCATGTCAGACAGGCTAGCGAGGAGTAACACACAAAGATCTACCACCCATAATCCAAGGTGTTACGCGTCACCGTGCCCATTGGATGGTTTGCAGCCAGGGGTGTACAGGTTGTATTATAACGGCGCCTCTCTGACACCGGGTCGAATCGGAGCAGTAAACAATATCAAAACGGGGCTCCGATGTGGCGGACTATTTGAAACCCCAAGACTCGTGGGATCAAAAATGAATAATCAATATACAAAAAACAATCTCACGAAAAATCCGGTAGGCGTAAGTGTGATGAGCCTGTGGGGGTGATGTCTTGGCGCCAAGGTATGGCGCGAGTTCACCATCACCCGCCAACGATCTTTTACACAACGATTGTCACCAAGAGGATGAGCCACGAAAGAGTAAGTAAATGAAGGAAATATTAGGGTTGTTTTGTTGATTAACGTTCGTTTATTTTTTTATTATTGTCACTGTATTTACAAGGCGGTCCGCTTAGTATAGAGGGACAGGTTCGTTTAATTAGATCCCGAAAAGTGCACTGGAACATAGATGTGTACCATGTCACTTTGTTTAATTTTGGCCCGAAAATCAATTCTTAATCTAACGCAAACAAAACAGGGGTTTGACAAAAGACGACTCCTCGATACGCGTCCGGCCCCGGTGGCGATTGGATATCGACTCCCTAACTGGTAATAACAGGGGGGGAATGCGCACTTGATGGCAGTTGGACAACGACTGACTAATGAGAACCACAATTTATTGCGTCGCGGCAGTGGGGTTATAGCTAAAGTAACCTCGCTGCCAGTTACTAAGAATTTGTGGAAGAGTTGCTATGCCTGCATACGAATTTAGTTCCAGCGAATCCTTGCCGTATAAGCTAAGTTGGATTCGTTGGTTGGGTGTACCGGGAAATTGAAATTGCTTGGGTGCAAGCAATGAATATCGTTTAGATAGAATATTAACCGAAGTCATTTCGGGGAAATGTATGCGGCTTGGTATAGTTGTTAATGTTCCGTTGTGGATTTGAATATGCGTTTTGTTACGGCACATGAATTTCGCGGAAATTAAGATTGCTTGGTCACAAAGAGGAAATGTGAATTAAGTGGAGAATCGAGCGAAGCAATTTTGGGAAAAATTATATGTGAGGTGATGTGATTGAGGGAGATGGTTAATGTTTGTTGTAGGTTGGAATATACGTTTTATTAAGGAATATCAATTTCGAGGGAATGGGAATTCAGTAAAGGATTGACCGAAGCAATTTCGGGAAAATGAATCCGGGGATGATTAGAATATATTCTGTTGAATTATATTCTGTTGGGAGTTTGGATAATGTTTTCTTATTGCAGATTGGGAGATGTATGCTATTGTGGATTTGTTTTTGCATGTTTACAGGTTAGGATTGTGGGTAACCTCTACGTGTGATATAGAGAACCCCACAAGCCGACACTACCATAAGGGAAAAAATCATCAAGAAAACACCGACTCGGCAAAAAGAAGACGTAGGGATAAACGGAAAAGGCGGGATATACGCGTCGGGACGTGGAACGTTCCAACGTTATATAAACCAGGGGCGATACAGACGGTCGTAGAAAATGCGAAACAATATAAAATGGACATCGTCGCGCTTCAGGAAGTCCGACTCCCACATCAAGTAATCGAAACCAACAGGTTTACACTGGCGTGTGGAGATACCGATACACATAATCTCGGGACTGGCTTGATCATAAGCAATAGGTTACGTCCCTGCAAAGGATGTGCAATTTATTAATGACCGAATATCGGTGTTAAAAATACAGGGACCATGGTACAATTATGTATTTATAAACATACACGTCCCAACAGAATCTACCGACGAAGAAACGAAGGACACATTTTACGAGACCCTAGAGGAAGTATTCGATGGGATTTCATCATTCGATGTTAAAATCCTCCTCGGGGACCTCAATGCGAAAATTCGAAAGGAAAATATCTTCCAACCAATTATAGGTGAAGAGAACCTACACGACGTTTCAAATGATAATGGAATTCGAATTATCACGTTCGCAGCGTCCAAAGATCTGGTAGTGAAAAGCACGATGTTCAAGCACAACCAAATCCATAAAGCGGCATGGATATCACCCGACGGCGTGACGCGTAACCAAATAGACAACTTCCTCATAGACAAAAGACACCACTCGAACATCCTTGACGTAAGATCATATAGAGGGGCAGATTGCGACTCCGATTATCTTCTAGTGATGGGCAAAATTAGGAGACGGCTCGCAGCAAACCCACATGGACAGTCACGGGAGACAAGCAAAAAGTTCGACATTGATAAACTAAAAGACCTACGCAAAAGGGCTGAGTATCAAGACGAACTAACGAATAGATTAGCATCCTAGAGAATGGGAGTAGTGAGGAAGAGGAAACCAATAATGTGGGCTCTAAATAGGCATCGATCAGAGACACAACCAAACAAACACCCAAAAGGTATTGCGATTTAAGAAAACAATTAAGTCCAAACCTTGGTTTGCCGATGAGTGCAAAGCAAAGATCGAACAACGTAAACGCCTCAGAGTGATCCACTTAGAAAGATATGATGGAGTCAACACAGAAAAATACGCGACTATTTGGAAAGAGACAACGAGACTTTTCAAACGCAAAAAGCTCGAATGGGAGAAGACTCGGATCGAAAAAATCCTAGAAAATGCCGGAGCAAAGAATATCAGAGGCATGCATGCCGGCAGAAATTCTATTAGAAATATCTACCGAGGGAGAGCCAAAAGAATCCGAGACACAAACGGCTGTCTGGTGACAGAAACAAACAATATCGTGACAAGATGCAAGCAGTACCTTGAAAACCTGCTCAATATACGCACTCATCAACCACAAATAAACCCACCAGACGTACATACAACTGAGCCTCAGATCCCAGAACCGTCTCTCAACGAATTTGTAGACGCAATAAATCGATTGAAAAACAACAATGCTCCCGGAGTCGATTGCATACCGCCAAAACTTGTGAAGCATGGAGGAAAGGCAATCGCTCGAAAGATCCACCACCTGATTAAAACAATATGGGATAAGGAAGTCATTCCGGAAGAATGGAAAACCTCAATAGTCGTCCCCATTTTCAAAAAAGGTGACAGATCTGACTGCGAAAATTACAGAGGAATATCATTGCTCCCAACCACATACAAAATACTAACAAATGTCATACTGGCGAGAATCACACCGTACGCAGAAGACATATTGGGAGATTATCAATGCGGATTCCGTAGGAACCGGTCAACAAGCGACCAATTGTTCACAATAAGGCAACTACTGGAAAAGAAGTGGGAATACGGAGAGACGGTTCACCAAGTGTTCGTTGACTTCAAAAAAGCCTATGACTTAGTCGCAAGGCAAAGACTCTACCATATTTTAGTTGAGCTGGGAATCCCGAAAAAATATGCCGCCCACATTCAAATCTGCATAATCGAAAACAAAGGGCGAGTTAGAATAGAAAACCACCTCTCAGAACCATTTGAAATCCGGGACGGACTAAAACAGGGCGATGGCATCTCACCATGTCTTTTTAACCTTGTCCTCGAGTATGTCATCAGAGAGGTACAAGACGACAACATAGCCGGATCATCCCTGAATGGGGTCACACAAGTGCTCGCATATGCGGATGACATCGCCGTTTTGGGCGATAATCTAGAAACAGTAAGCAAATACTGTGAAATCATCATGCAAGCGGCAGAAGAGGCGGGCCTAGAAATAAATGAAGATAAAACGAAACACAAGGTTATGGACAGAACAGGCGGATCTTAGAGAACACACATAAACATCAGAGGCAAGATATTTGAAAATGTCAAAGAATTTAAATACCTGGGAACAATACTGACGGCCAGTAACGAAATGTCGAAGGAAATTAACAAAAGACTACACTCCGGCAACGCTAGTTGGCATGCAGTCAGTAAACTGCTGAAATCCAAACTGCTATCACGGAATAGAAAGCTCCGTGTCTATAGAACCATAATCATGCCGATTGTTCTATACGGATGCGAAACATGGACTCTCACAAAACGGGAAGAAAACAAATTCCGCGTATTCGAGAATAAAGTCCTAAGGGGTATCTTTGGCGACAAATATGACAAGGAGGCAGGACAATCGAGGAAACTCCACAACCACGAATTGGAAGAGCTATACCGCAAACCTACAATAGTGAGAGTAATCAAGTCGCGGAGATTAAGATGGGCCGGACACGTAGATAGAATTCTTGACGGTAAGCCAACGGGAAAGAGACCGACAGGACGGCCGCTACGGAGATGGGAGGGCAATGTTAGGTTAGACCTCGAGGAGATCGGATCAGATAGTCGAACGTGGGAGGAGAGCGCACGCGACAGGGAACAATGGCGGAGTCGAGTCGGTGAACTTTCGGGTTCCTACAGACCAATAAATAGTAAAAAAAAAATAGTTCCTTCAAGTCAGCATCATGGTAGAAGCTTATAAGTAATATTTTATATTATAGGTTGTGTTTAGAGCAGTGATAAGCTTAGGATCACGGATTTTTAGTCAGAAGACAGGCAGAGGCTGGAAATGTGGAACCTAGATAGATCATCATCATCATCGGCACTACAACCGGGGACCGGTCTTGGCCTTATTTAGCAAGTCCTGAAGCTTGTTAAATTTTCCATAATGATTTGTTTTTTCTGGGCAAGGTCATTAGTCTTGCGCCAACCTAGATAGATAGTCAGCTTAAAATTTGAAATATATTGGTCTTATCAATTACCTGGATTAAACATAATGGTGGTATAGCGCTCATGGTGAATATGGTGAATTGAACACACGGAGAAACGGGTGAGAAACGAAGCATTGAATCATCGGGCTACTGCCGCATTTACAAGTCATCATCTTGACTATCCTTGCTTAACGCTTTTGCTGCACTCTCAGCGGTTACAGTTCGTAGTGCCGCTGCTTCTGGCCTCCGTGTAAAACGGTCGATCATCGTGAGGAGGTACGTTTCTCCTTTCCACGGTGCTAGCAGTTGATGTGAACATGGGAAAAACGTGCCTCGCGGAGTTAAAACGGTGCTGGCTGCAGTACATTGTGTCGATCGTTCTTACAAAGTTAACATTGCAGGAAATTGCGTGTTCATTTTGTTATATTTTTGGCCATGTGTGGCCAGACGAATTTACGTTGAGCGGCTGCGGCGGTTGCGCGTCCGCCTGGATGAGCCGGATTGTGGAGCGTCTTGTAAATACTCCTTCCAAGTTTCTCTGGGATATAAGTGCGGACTAACCTTGTCGAAACATCGCACCAAATTTCGTCTCGGGAGTCGTTTATTAGCTGGGGCCATTGGTATCTCAAAATAAGCGGCGGGCTACATTTTGCACGACCTTGTGGAGACGAAAAGGCTATCGGCACAATGAGGACCGCGTTTCCTGACCGTCGACCAAAAACAGCAGCACATTGATGATTCAACGGTCGGTTTTGCGTTGTTCCGCTTATGCTAAGATCAGAGGAATTCATTTCTATTGTTGTTACGCTCCGCCAAGGTGGGAAATAGAATATTTCAAATGCTTTTTGGACAGGGTAAAACAAGAAGCTAGAGATAAGAGCACCCTTATACTTGCTGGAGATTTCAACGCTTGGGTAGTAGAATGGGGAAGCACAAGGACCATCAGTAGAGGCCAGACACTACTCGAAGCCTTCGCACTTCTAGATGTGGTGTTACTTAATGATGGTGTTGATGATATCTTCATAAATGATAGAGGCCGCTCCAAAATCGACATCACATTTGGCAGCTCCATGTTGGCAAGAAGTATAGAGTGGCGAGTTTTGGACACCCACAATCATAGTGATCACCAAGCCGTGATGTACGAAATATTACTATCATCTTGACTATCCTTGCTTAACGCTGTAATTATTTCCTCGGCCGAAGTCTTAAGCTTCGGCTGCGAATTTTTACAAGGTTTTTATCTCCTTGTAGTACCACTGTCGGTTCGTTTATTGTTTACTTTCTGTTCCCACAATAGTCCTTTCGATAAAGAAAAGCCAAATCGCAGTTGGCTCAAGAGATGATCATAAATTTGTTTATTTCTTGGCCATACTTTTATCGCACGGGAATTTTGATGGGTGTCGGCGCCTGGCGCTGCCGCGCCGGCCACTAATATTTGCCCAGCTAATGGGTCGTCAAACGACTTCGTTTCTGGTGTAGTGTCCTTCGGTAACCGCGCAGGCATGAGGAGTCGATAGAGGAATTGAGCCACGTGGGCATGTGGGGTATGTATGACTCCTTTAGCTGGGCGAAAAGGTATTTAACCCCACAGTGATTTGTGGGGTTGCAGGTTTGCAGGAACGCCACAGCCCCCCCCCCCCCCCAGCGACACAGTCACGAACATCGTTTGGATTACTTAATGTTGCGGGTGGGGCCTAATAGTTTTGTATCCGCTGGCCTTTCTACCTAGGCCGGTGTTTGGGTGTTAACGGGGCGAAAGAAATCATTCTGTTTCTTTGTTTGCGGTTGGCGTGAGTTGCGGTTTCTGGGTGTTGGATTGACGGTTCCCGCACATTGAGAATCCTCGCGGCGTCTGCTCGAGCGGGTTGGTGGAGGGCGCGCTGCCGTGTCATGGGTCCGTGGAGGATTTTTGTGTCTTCAGATGAAACCGTTATGCGATGGTTCTGTTCTTGCTCAGTGCTTGCCGTTCCTTGCATTGAAGTGGGAGGTGACAAATAACACACCGGGCAGTTTTCGACTGTTGTCCTTGGTTGCTGGTGTGCCTCTCTCGGTACTATATCGGATATTGGCACGAGGTAGCACGGCCTTAGTCTTTCGACAGTGACGGTGTACGGTTTTCCGTCGATGTCGATGGAGAATCATCATCATCATCGGCACTACAACCGAGAACCAGTCTTGGCCTTATTTAGCAAGTCCTGAGGCTTGTTTTCCATTATAATTTGTTTTTCCGGGCAAGGTCATTAGTCTTGCGCCAGAGGTTCTCCGACGGGGAATCGAACCCCGCTCTCCCGCGTGACAGGGGGGGATACTAATCACTATACTGTCAACGGAGAATACCCGGTCGTTTATTCACCCAGGCACCTTATACTGTCCTTTATATGGAGGCTCTAAAGGTTACTAAAGGGCTTCGAACTGTGGTCCTCTGTCTGCCGTGAGGATAGCTGGGACACCGAAACGTGTGACCCAAGTCGTGCAGAATGTTTTTGCTGCACTCTCAGCGGTTACTGTTCGTAGTGCCGTTGCTTCTGGCCTCCGTGTAAAACGGTCGATCATCGTGAGGAGGTACGTTTATCCTTTCCACGGTGCTAGCAGTTGATGTGAACATGGGAAAAACGTGCCTCGCGGAGTTAAAGCGGTGCTGGCTGCAGTACATTGTGTCGGTTGTTCTTACAAAGTTAACATTGCAGGAAATTGCGTGTTCATTTTGTTATATCTGTGGCCATGTGTGGCCAGACGAATTTACGTTGAGCGGCTGCGGCGGTTGCGCGTCCGCCTGGATGAGCCGGATTGTGGAGCGTCTTGTAAATACTCCTTCGAAGTTTCTCTGGGATATAAGTGCGGACTAACCTTGTCGAAACATCGGACCAAATTTCGTCTCGGGAGTCGTTTATTAGCTGGGGCCATTGGTATCTTAAAATAAGCGGCGGGCTACATTTTGCACGATCTTGTGGAGACGAAAAGGCTATCGGCGCAATGAGGACCGCGTTTCCTGACCGTCGACCAAAAACAGCAGCACGTTGATGATTCAACGGTCGGTTTTGCGTTGTTCCGCTTATGCTAAGATCAGAGGAATTCATTTCTATTGTTGTTACGCTCCGCCAAGGTGGGAAAATATTATAGAAGAAGAATATAGAATATTTCAAATGCTTTTTGGACAGGGTAAAACAAGAAGCTAGAGATAAGAGCACCCTTATACTTGCTGGAGATTTCAACGACATTACATATGGCAGCTCCATGTTGGCAAGAAGTATAGAGTGGCGAGTTTCAGACACCTACAATCATAGTGATCACCAAGCCGTGATGTACGAAATATTACTACACATGAGATTCATCACTGAAAAATTGGCAAATAAAGCCATGATAAATGGGTGGAAAGAGCAGGCCCACGATGCGGAACTGTTTGTGAACGATTATATAGTAGAAGATCAAATCGAATAGTTTGATGCAGAGTTCGATGCGAAGAGACAGGCTGGAAACGTCATGAAGTGGCTAACTACCGCATGTGATGCTTCTATGCCACGAGAAAGACAGCCAGCAGGGGCAATCAGACCATTGTATTGGTGGAACTCAGAAATTGCCCATGTGCGATCGGAGTGCAACAGGTTAAGGCGCTTGAAACAAAGATCAAGAAACCGCAACACCTACCCACATGCGGAATACGTTTTTGGTGGATTTTGGGATGACGTGGAATGTTTGTTGATGACGGTGAAGTGTTCCGCCGAGACTGTTTACACGAAGGCACAACGGAGCGAAGCAGCACTTTAATAAAAACACAGCGAAAGGTTTGTTTTATATTTTTCTTTATTTTATTGTTATTAAATCCAGGATACACTGGAATGCCCGTGGTGATTTTACAAAATAACATATATATATATAACATAATATATAACACTTAAGTACTACACGTTACACTCGACACACTCGCGACCTTTGGTGATTGATTTACGTTTCGTTTTCTATCTGCGACGACACACGAAACGACTCTCGTGGTAATGGAGGATCTGACCTCTGTGAATGTTACTTGACGACTGTCACACACACGCTTAATATTTCGTCCTTTAGCACTGGTGAAAGAGTACGTAATGTTTGATTAATTGAATGGGTTTCGCGGGCCGGCCCAACCTCCTCATTCGGGTTCTCTGTGACGAGTGTTTTCGAAGTAGACTGCTAATTGACGACTGTCTATCGCGACGGTTGCTTTGCGCGGATCCTGTATCTTGAATGTTCTCTCTGGTTGATCTTAGCACGTGTGCTAATAGATCTATTGTTTTCTCATGCAGCGAAGGTCATGTGAAAACGGAATTGAAAAGAGAGGAAGGAACAAAGGGACATCGTAGGAACATTGTGTAGCTGCTTAATAGCCTGCAACGCAATTAGGAAAATGGTGCTATAAGGGATTTCGGTATACAATGGAAATTGTGTCCCATATCTTAGCTGGCGGCAAGGCTCGGACTATATTTGCACATTTGCAGGTAACGCTGACTAACAGGGGCGCCGATCAGGTTTTCGAATTTACGATGCCTGTATGATGTATAGAATTATTTTCAGGAATTTAGGACGATGCGTTAAATGTCCTTGGTAAAGCAATGTTTGCCAGTTTGTTGTGTTTCGATCGCCGTGCAGGCGTAGGGCGATTGGTCGGACTTGTGACCCACGTGTCTGTGGGCACGTGGGGTTGTTGCCTCCCAGATGTATGTTACCTTCGTTTCAGGTGTGGTGGAGGACTTTTGAGGACACGTGTCTGTGGGCACGTGTAATTTACCTATAGGTGAGTGTGTTCCTTGGTGGAACGACGACATCTCGACCAATAGTGGATTGTGTGGTTCGTAGAACCGCCACACGTCAACATATGAACGGAGTTGAGGAATGTGATCCGCAAGAGTAAATATGACGCGTTCTGCTCCCTATGGGATGAATTAAATAACAGCCCATGGGGCAGCGCTTACAGGATAGTCATGAAAAGACTACACAACAACAGTAGTTAAATTCAAAAAAGTAAAAGTGACATGGACAGTATCGCTGGAGGAGAGATACCTGCCGCGACCACCGAAGAGGTGCTCTTGGCTGCAAGGGTTGTTAAAAAAAACAAGATCCCGGGTCTGGATGGTATTCCTAACGCTGTAGTGACGACTGCTTTAACAAAAAACCCGAAAGTCTTCAGCAGTCTCTTCACAACCTGCCTTCAAACAGAAAAACAAAAAAAGAAAAGAAAACCTTAGTTGTCTAATATTACGAATTCTCTCTAGCTCCAACTTTAGATATTTAAAAGAAAATCATTTGTATGCAAACCTACGAAAGGCAAAAGCCTTTGAAAAAGAGTCCACATACTTTAACTCCAAAATCCTACAAGAATATGTATTTATCAGCATAGTCACTAGTTGAACATGGAACGCACAGTCGCATCCATAACACAATATACTTACCAATTATGCTACCGAGCTTTTAGATATTTACCATAACAAAAACATTATTTTAACATAACAATACCAATCGATTTTTTAAGAAATAAGTTACGGAAAATGAAAAATCAACTATATTTACCCGGTGCAAGCAGACATTGGACATCCACAAGCACATTTCGTGTTTTCCTGGCAGTCATGGGAAAATGCCTTCCAAGAACATCGACCAAGTTTTTTCTAAAAGGAGAAATTAAAATCTTTTTGAGTAAAAGTATATTTATATTGTAAAGCATGAATTATTTTATGCTTAACGATAATATATTTGTATCCATTAATTACTCTTCTATCATGTGACCTTGTGTAACGGATATCCGATACAAAGTTCAAACGGTCCATAAATAATAAAATGTTACCGTCTTATACGAGGGTTGCCTTTTATATTTCGGGATTAGAGAACAAAAACAAATATTGATCATCGAAAATCACTTTATTGTTTTTCAAAATATTCCCCATGAAGATCTATTCACTTTTGCATGCGTTTGAACCAATTGTCGAAGCACTTTTGCCACTCTGATTGAGGTATCTCCAACACATGCATTCTGAATGCAGCAACCGCTTCTTCAGGTGTCGAAAAACGTTGACTTCTCAGTTTGTTTTTTACGTACGGGAATAAAAAGAAGTCATTCGGTGCCAAGTCGGGACTAAACGGCGGATGACCCATCAAATCGATGTTTTGGGTGCTCAAAAATGCAGTTGTCGCAGCCGATGTGTGTCGTGGTGAAGAGTGATCCGTCTTCGGCGGCTGGTTTTCCTGATTTGTTGGAAGACAACTGGCAAACAAATGGTTATGTACCACTCAGAATTGACTGTTCTGCGTTGTTCTAGTGGTACGGTTGCGACATGTCCAGTTTTTCCGAAAAAACAGGCGACCATTTGCTTGGAAGTGCTTCGTGCGCGAACAACTTTTGTTGGATTTGTCTCATCTTGAAACACCCAGACAGTCGACTGCTGTTTACTTTCGGGCTCATACGCGTAAATCCACGATTCATCACCTGTCACGATGTCATAGACGTGTTTCGAAGCACCGCGACCGTATTTTTTGAGCATTTCTTTCGACCAATTGACACGAGCCTTTTTTTGGGCGATTGACAAATTGTGTGGGATCCAACACGAACAAATTTTTTTTACAGTCAAATGTTTATGCAATATTGAATGTATGCTGGTCCCACTAATGCCTAAGGTTGTCTCAATCTCACGATAGGTCACATGACGATCTTCCAATATCAGTTCGCGCACAGCATCAATGGTTTTCGGAACAACAACTGATTTTGGACGACCTTCACGAAATTCATCTTGGAGTGAACTACGACCACGATTGAATTCACCATATCATCGATAAACACTTGTCCTTGATGGAGTTTCATCGCCAAAAATTGAATTAAGTTCATCCATGCACCGTTGCTGAGTTAATCCACGCCGAAAGTTGTAAAAAATAATCGCACGAAAATGTTGACGATTTAATTCCATTTTTGGGCGGAGATGGATCTTTTAAGTTACTGTAAACAACACAAATAGCGCTCGTATGTCAAAACGTTCTGAGTGCGTATAACCTCAAAAATGTCCAACTTTACGACAGAGCTGTCAATTGCCGGATTGCAACACTAGGGTTGCCAAATCCCGAAACATAAGAGGCAACCCTCGTAGGGACTACAATGCCGGCAACCCTCATTAAAAATGCGCCACGCGACATGTCATTCCTAATTCCTATATAGCCTAATGCATTAGTATAAATTCCAACGCTTTGACACTGATTGTCTCAACTTTTCTGACATTCTCAGTGACAAGAATTGAATGTAGAAAGCAGCAAATGATTTTTCTCTATTTATAGCTCTAATACGAAGGTAGGTCAATAGTCCTTAGAAACGCTAATGGTCTATTTTTAGTAAGCATCATTCATCACAAGGTATCTATCAATTTCAAATTGTTCCATGTTTCAATTATGAACGAGAAATTGGGTATGAAAAAAATATCTGCGGGATGGGTGTGGCATTTGCTCTCAGATGAAAACTTTCTGAGTGCATGTGTCGCAACTCAGATAAGTTCTGTCATCATCATCATCATCGGCACTACAACCAGGAACCGGTCTTGGCCTTATTTAGCAAGTCCTGAGGCTTGTTAAATTTTCCATAATGATTTGTTTTTTTCGGGCAAGGTCATTAGTCTTGCGCCGCAGATAAGTTCTGTACAGGTTAGTAACTGTAAGACGAAACATGAATACACCACTACACTCCCGAGACGAAAGAACAGTCAAAGCAGTGGATTGTTAAAGTCGAACGGGCTCCAAGTGTCACGACGAGGATAACCGGTTGTGTTGTTTATTCTTGGTGATCCTGGGATAGTGGTAATTATCGTATTGCTTTGCCCTATGGGAACAGCGTTTTCGTTTATTGCTGTCTCTCCGCAATGGCCTTTGTTTAGGCGAAGTGCATTGCGGCAGGGTCAAAGGTTCTGCCGACGGCTTGTTTTACGGCAACTGGCGTATTGCCGAGGATTTGATGTTTGTTGACATCTGGCGCAGCTGTGCCAACCACTTGTGTTTATCCAGCTAATTGATCGGTACACAATCTCCATACTGGGTCGTGTCCTTCCATCGCCGTGCAGACGTAGGGAAATTGTTCGGAACTTGGGGGCCCAAGTTGGTGATTTGTGCGGTTCGTGGAACCGCCACACACCGAGTTATAGTCGCTAACCGTCTAAACCTTACCGAAACAAAAAGATTGGCGGTTCAGTTCGTCGACAAAAAACATTCGTCGTTATCATCTTCAAAGTAAAAAAAAAAACAAAGGGAATCATGTACGGTCTTGAAAAAGTACAAATAAAATATATAAAATAAGTTAGCCAAATCGAAGTGGGCGTTCTTTCTTTCCTTGGTGGTTCTGTGTGGAAGTTTTTAAATCGTGTGCCAGTATGACACGGATTCACTTACCCCCCCAACCCTTACCGCTCGTCTCACTGCAAATTGTTCGTCGAAAGAAATAGAACTCCAAGTAAGTAGGAAATTAAAACTCAGGTGTTGATGTTGGTATCTTTATTAAACTGATAATCGTGCCTTAAAGTTACTCCGCATAATATATAACATTCACTTGGTGGATACAGCATTCATTGTTTAACCTAACTCTGCATCGCGTACAAGGACACAAGTGTGGATATTTATTAACTGTTAATCGAGTCTTGAGGTTAACTCAGCATAAAAGGTCACATTCCCATCAGCGAATACAGGGTCTATTGTTTAATTTAAATCGAGATCGCATACAAGAACACAAGTTTGAATATTTATTGAACTGTTAGTCGGTTTTCTTTAGTTGGAATGCAACGAACAGATAAGTGATCGCGTAACTCCGGTAGTTATAAAAGGAACGGGTATCTCACATAGATTCGAAACGCAACCGCACGCCGTGTGTACCTCACGGAGGATGTAATCTGACTCTGCTGGCTGTTGCCTAGGACATACAACCAGTCGCGACGGTGGTGGACTTCCACCGATGTGGGAAGAGCAAATCGGATTTTTGTCTTTGGTGATGACCAATGGACGATCGATTTGAGTTTTTAATTAAGTATTTCCATTGTGACCGTACAGGTCTGGTTGGATGCCCATTCGCTGGAACCCAGGACAAACGAAAATGCATCGGCGGTTAGATGTGCGGGAGAGCGATCCATCCTGCAGCTGTTCAAAAAAAATGAACAAGCAACGGCGGCTGCGGGCATTGCTATCGTACACGATAGTGGTGATTGCCGGATGCAGGAATGGATTTCTCTGTATTGTGTAAACAGAAACGCTACTTCGGAGGTCAAGCGCTAAGATGCGCGTTTGTTTGCCTTAGCCAATGAAACATGGTAACATTGGTTGTTTACACGTTCGGTTAAAATCATGCCATTGTAAGCAATAGAAGATGTTGCCGAAGGCAGGAATGGACTTTTCTGTGACGTTAAGTGAACAGAAAATTTGTTCGCGATGGCAAGGGCTAGGGTGAAGATTGTTTGAATTAGAAAAACGGATCGTGGGACACGGCCGTTGATTTGATTGTTTGGACAACAATTATGGTCGTGTCCAACTCGATGATCGGTTACCGGTTTAGGCGATTGATCATCGGAAATTTGGCTTGTAGATGTGGAAGCAAGCAAGTTGCCCGACTTGTCTTTTTGGACCGACGGATTATCGGAACAAGTAAACACAGGAGGATTGCCGTGTGTTTGGTGGCAACTTGGGAAAGGGGAGTTGGATTAGGACGATTCGGGCAAGCCTTAAAGAACCCCTACAGTTCGATACGGCAATATACGTGTGCTCCGCAATATACGATTTTCTTTTGCTGGTTTCCAAGGTGACGTAACGTTCTTGGCATGAATATTCGGTTTTGCAAGTGGTGTTGATGGCTGGTCTGGATCAACCCATGCTTTTCTGCGTTTAGTATTGTCGTATAAAATATACTATAGCGTTTGAAATAATAGTGAAGAAGAACGTGTGATTCAAACTATCATGGCGTCAGTTCGAATCACACCGAAAAATTGAATCTAAGCGTTACCCATCAGGCTACTGGCCGATTTTAAAATTTGATTTTTAAACTCGACTATACTCCACTGATGTGAATTGTTTTGTTAACGCTAGGTATACGGCTCTGATGTATTTTCTTATTCGATTTTCGTTCGGTGTTCTTCACTATTTTGCTTGTGAATTGTGCGTATCTGTTAGAGATGCCACACCACTCCCTCCTCAGTAACTGCGTTACGATCAACTTCGCTGCGAACGACGGAGAGAACGAGAGAACATCGGAGTAGACGAGTGTGTCGGTGCTCTATGCGGAAGTCATGATCGTGTGTGAAGTTCTGTTTACTACGGGAAGTGTGTGGTGCGTGTACAGATCACGTCGTAGTCACCAATTATAGCGTTTGAAATAATAGTGTAGAAGAACGTGTGATTCGAACTGACGCCATGACAGTTTGAATCACCAAAAATTGAACCTAAGCGTTACCCATCAGGCTACTGGTCGTGTTTAGAATTTGATTTTTAAACTCGACTATACTCTTTGGTTCCGTTAGTTTATGAGTAACCCATTTTCCTCCTTTCTGTATCTTTTCCATTGCATACAATCGAAGTGAATTTGCTTGGTGAGACCCGCTTACATAAACCCCTCTTCTGTAAGCTCTTCTTGAGTTTGACATCGATTTTCATCCGGTAAATCTTGATGTTCTTCGTTGTCAAATGTTTTTACTGCACCTGGACATGGAGCCTCCTCAAGACTAAAATTTCCTTCCCGAAGTCTTGCAAATCACTTTTTTACTGTTGAATCACTCAGAATGTTCACCCAAAGTCTAATTAATCACCTTCATAGTTTGAGCATCATTTTTTTTTATTTGAAAACAGATTAGAATGCAATGACGTAAATGTTGCTTATTGACACCCATCACGTATACAACTGATGCGTACGAAAAGACAGCTTGTAAATGAAAATAATAATTACTCATAAAAACAGCAATGACTAAACTATATACCGAAAATGGCGAACGAATCGGATGCGTTCAGGTATGTTTTTAATGTGTAGAGTAGGGTTTTACTTGCACACCTATTATATCTAAACGCTACTTTTGAATCAATTAAAAAAATCGTATTCTGATTTGAGGAAAATCTAAGCAGGTGTGCTACAAAGGACCAGTTCTGGGCAAGTGTTATATCTCATGTAGACTAGTGACTTGCCTAAATTTAACGAACATTATTGGCAAACTTTCTGATAGTACTGCAATCCTCGTCATTGCAGAGAGCCACACTCCTTCAAAATAAAAATCACCAACAGTCGAAGTACAGCGTTGTATAAAATAGGGTATCAAGTTAAATGGAACTAAATCAGTATACATCGCTAAACTGCCGCATGTCAAACAAAAACAAAAAGATTTAAAGTTAATAAGGTATGTGGGGTTTCTCTATACCACATGGAGAACCGACCCACAATTTCATACCGTAATTCGACCGCTTTCAGCGCGTCATTTCAACCCTTATTCCCCTTATACGCTATTCCACCTGTAAATCATGTTAAACGGACGTTATCCTATGCAGAAAATGCATAACTGAGTTTAGCTATTTTTTCTCCATACGGCAACTCCATTTCGCTAACCCATGAAATTTCCACCGGAAATCGTATCATGTCGGTTAGCAACTGTAGTGCTCTAAAAGCCCTACCACTTTTTTCCCCCATTCCTACATCCAAAATCCTATCAAAACCCGAATTAACCCAAACATGATCCAAAATTCGCAATAAACGAATCAAACATTCGTTTATCGCTTAACATTTGCCCCCACGGCAAAATTTAATCCAAAATCCGAATTAAAATTAAAATTCACAATAAACGAATCTAATATTCGTTTATTGTTCTACATTTGCTCCACGGCATCATGAAAATTCAAAATTCAGATCGTTATCTCTATCTGAAAAATTCCATTAAGTTAAGCAAATAGAAAACCAAAACCAGATACATATCGACATCTGCGAAATAGTTTCGTAAGAATTCAAGGAATTGAATTCTTATCTTAAATAAACACTGAGCATCTCACTCAGGATACCAAAATCAGGATTTTTGTATGAAATTGTATATTATCGAGATACAAATTTCGATTTTCGACAAAGTCGCTTCCAATCTTGCATCAGCAAGTTGTCTTCGAGGTATTTCATAGCAGAGAAATGCCTCAATGCAGACGTTGCCGACGTTTCAGGCATGTCTCCCGAAACTGCAACATGAGTCGCTGTTGCGTTCGTTGCGGAAAATCCCACGATATTGGCAAATGCGAACTACCGCTAGCAAAATACGACCCCGCAACAAATGGGCAGGATGAAATAACACTGCCAATTTGCTGCAACTGGGGCAACAAAGGACATCCGGCTAGTTACAGGAATTGTCCTAAATATAAAGAAATTATACAAAGATCCAAGGAAACTCGAGCTAAGCAAACAGCCAAGTCAGACTGCGGAAAACAGGCCACACAAAACCTCATCCAAAATGGATTTACATTTGCCGACATGCTTAGGGGACAGCAGGCAAAGAATATAAAAACTCTCCCAACTCCTCCTCCTCTCCTTCAAAAACATATTCAAGTCCCTAAGCGAGCCCCGGTAAAGGCCAACACGACGCCTCAAACTCAAGCGGCGGTGCAAAAGCCTCCGAGGGGGCAATCTTCAATGCTCGAGAAACTACTTAATTTCTCCTGCTTGAATGAAGATATTCGACCCCGATATGAGAAACTATCAACCGAGGCTGAGAGGGAGGCACTCCTTTTCACTGCATATGCAAGACATACTCTCCACAATGGATTCCAAAATTAAAGTTATCCTCATAAATGTCAACTCCCTTGTTTCGCATTCCAAGCGTATGATAGTCTCTGACTTCATTAAGGGAAACCAGGCGGACGTGGTTCTTGTAACCGAAACTAGGTTGCATCCATGTCACCGTCCCGTATTCCCAAACTTCTCCATGATTCGAAGAGATCGAACCCTCACTGGCGGTCCCACCATCAACGGAGGTGGCACTTGTATATTGGTTAATAGCGGACTTCGCCATGAAGCTATTGACCTCCCACACTTTGAGTCCATAAAGGTGTCTGGAGTTGAACTGCATCTGGCTAATAATGGTAGAGTGAATATATACTCTGTATACCACTCGCATAAAACCAATAATGGCCCCATTAATCCCGAAGATATCGGCAAATTAATAAGGACCTCGGGGCATACACCCTTCATCATAGGCGGCGATTTTAACTCCAGACATCCCCACTGGAACAACTCTCTCTCTTGCCAAATGGCACAAAACTGTACCAATGGTACACCGCAAGCACGTATGCCCTCAACTTCAAAATAGTCGCATCTACGGTTGGTACTCGAGGTGACTTAATCCTGGACATATTTTTTGGTGTCCAAAGACTTACTTCCACAAATCACTCCTCCTCAAGTTTCAGTGGGTGTATCTGACCACAACGCTGTGACCAGATTCATTCGCGGCTATCGAGCATCCCGGGCTCATACCAGATACATACCCGATTATGGGCGGACAAATTGGGACAACTTCAATATTACATTGAACGATAAACTCCACCAATTCTCTCTTCCCACTGACAGGAACCTAACGACGGTTGAGATAAACAACGCTGCAAAACGACTTCACGAGATTCTAGTTGAAGCTTCGGAAACTTATGTCTCGAAGTACAAACTTGAAAAGACTTATCAGATTCCCCAGGACGACATCACTCTTCGTCTCATGCGGGAGCGTAAAAAGCTCTGCAGAATGAGATATCGTCACCACTTTACGCAAAGGGAGCCATTATTGCGATCCATTATTCACAATATTGGTACACTGATAAAACAGAGAATCCAAAACAATCGTACGCGACAATTGGAAGACAAACTGAAGGGTATTTAGATGGACCAGAACGTTTATAAAAATGTTAAAAATGTATATGTGGCACTTCCCGTATCACTGGGCCAATCACACACAATGGTGTTGTTGTTAATAACGACACCAATAAAGCAAATATCATCGGAGAGACCTTTGAAAACAATCACAAACTTACTCTCCAAGATGGCGACCCGGACACTAATG
Organism: Microdon myrmicae; assembly: GCA_963931805.1. NCBI lineage: Eukaryota > Metazoa > Arthropoda > Insecta > Diptera > Syrphidae > Microdon > Microdon myrmicae. The sequence continues at coordinate 182,266,580 of OZ007496.1, forward strand.
CCATCATTAGTTCAGAGGTCCGCAGTAAGTTGGACGACTTCAACGAGCCAATTGTTGTCTTTAACCCAACTAACAGTGCATACTTCGATGACACACGTGATAATGGTAACGGTTTCATTGCACCAAATACTCTACAGAGCCTGGTTAAATTTCGAAACCCTAAGAAGTCACCCGGTATCGACAACATGTCATATCACTCGTTGCGAAGGCTTTCTGCCTTATTCTTTATAAAGCTCTCCATTCTGTTCAACCATGCTTACAACATGGGGTACTTTCCCCAAGCTTGGAGGCACGCTATTATTTGTCCAATAGCAAAAGTTGGGAAACCAACGTATCAGCCCTCAAGCTTTCGCCCTATCTCGCTTCTCACTTGCATCAGCAAAATATATGAAAAATTCATATACGAGAAACTAAATAACTTTGTCAGTGCCAGGCACCTAATACCTGATTTCCAATTTGGATTTCGAAGAGGGCACAGCACCATTATGGCTCTCAACATATTTCAAAACCACGTCTGCGTGCGGCTCTTTAATAAGGAACCCACCGTTGCGGTGAGCCTAGACATTGAAAAAGCTTTTGACACGACTTGGATCGAAGGTCTCGCTTTTAAATTATTGAATACTGGGCTCAGTAGAACGCTATGTAGTATCATCTACCAGTTCGTTCGAAACAGAACCTTCCAAGTTAGACTGAATGGAAAGCTTTCCCGAACTTTTCACGCCGCTGCAGGTGTACCACAGGGCTCCATTCTAGTTCCCATCTTATTCAATATTTACACCTCCGATATTCCTCGCCCTGTGGACGGGAGAGTAAACCAGATATGCTATGCGGATGACGTCCTAGTGTACACGTCAACCAAAGGCCCTAATCTCGCAACAAATCGACTCAACCGTCACTTGGACGAACTGTATCAGTATTACAGTCGATGGAAAATTCGACTTAATCCATCCAAAGCAGTAGCTATAATTCTGAGTAGTAAACACTCCCAACCCGCTTCTCGATATTCACAGAATATTCGAATACAAATGGGAGATACTACGATTATACCACAGGAAAGGATGAAATATCTTGGGGTCACTTATACCCCAAAAATGAATTTCATCAAACATGTGACCCACATTCTCCTAAGGGGCCTCGATCGGTCTAAGCAACTGCACAACATCTTAAAGTGGAGCAACAAATTTGACACCAAAGTTAAGCTTCTCTGCTATAAGCAACTAATCCGATCTGGAATATCGTACGCCTTTCCCATATGGCCCTGCATATCTTCGGCTCACATGGAAAGACCTCGGGTTTTCGAAAGGAAACTCCTCAGAAGATGCACCAATCATTCTAGAAGGCCTGACGGTCGACATTACCCCAACTCTCACCTATACGAAGGCGCCTCCATTACCCCTATCGACGAGTATTTGCTTCAATTAGCATACAAGTACCTCGAAAACAATGAGAATAGCGAGAACCTATTTGTATGGGACTCTTGCGTTCTTGACCCTTCTCTCTCTCTCGATCTCTTCGGATCAAACCCCCACAATTTCTTCTTCAGTACAAAACTGAAGAACGCACCCTTCCCAACAACACTCCCCTCTATAATAGAGGATTCCTGGATCCATCCCATAGGGTCTACCACACACACGAACGCACAGTACAAGACGGCACAAACACAAACATATACACCGACCAAAGCGCAGATTATCAAACGCCAAAGACGTGATCTGCGTTTACTACTGCACCCAATACGTACCGGTCTTGTTCGATTTCTTTCCCACCATCCCTCTATACAAGTAGTTAGAGAACACCTGGACTAACACTGTCCACACTATCTCTGGATACCCCCCCTTTTTTTCTTTTCTTTTCAGATATCGCGAGACCGAGCCCAACATCCTCACGGATGTGGGTGATTCTGGTTATCGCAAGATGACCAGAAGTCAGAGACAAGATGAAGGACACATCTGTCCTTGTCTCGCTAAAGTCGGCCCTCTCGCCACCAAATTCTTTTTTTTTTTGTATTCGAGGATCAGTCTCGATTGGCGTCCGAAGTGGTAGGACGTCAACAAATTTAGTTAAAAATAAAATAATAATATAACAAAATAAAAAGTATTTTTATTGGGCCTGGCGGATTCCCAGGACCCATATTCAACGATCGGTAGCTGTTCTTCCCTCAAGGTTTGAGGAAGCACGGCGGCAACCGCAACGGGTCCCCTCAGGAGCTCCCTGAGAGAAGGAGCACTATACAATGGCATAGTCTGATCAAACGGCGCGGTTACATAATCATGCAATCGCTGGGGAAATTATTAAAGTATTTAATTTAGTTCCCATGATCAGATATCTCTAGCCAAGTCGGCGTCCTACTCACTTTCCCCAGACACTATATTCGCTGGGGATCAATGATCTCTTTTCACGGGTGAATAGCCACAGAACATTTTCTCTCCTTCCCGTTTCTATCTTCCCCGGGGTCAATGCACTCTGAGATCACCACAGGCATAGCACTAGGGCAGTAGGTCAGCCTCAGAGACTGCATTGATACAAGCCCACAAGCTAAGCCAACCCCGAAGTGATTGCGCTCTCTCTTTTGTTCTTTTCATCCTTTGCATGTCCAGAGACCGTCGAACTGATGTGCAAGTATTATTCACCTCACTTAGACATGCAACTGAAAAGATTCATGAGAGAGTGCGATGATGATTGGCTAATAGCTGTGCAAATCCAGAATTACCAAATCATCCCTAATTCCAGCAGTCACTATCCAACCACAGCAGCGTATACACGCTACGCCGCGCGTTCAAAAAAGTCGCTTGACACTGCGGCCAGATCACGCCGTAGTGCTAAATTATGCTTAAATTCTTCGCCGAATGGCAGTCAGTATTTAAACAAGTCGTTACACATCCACCATCGGTGACGGTCACGCCGCACCGTGTCGTTAAATCATCCCTCGTCGCGTACACCCACGTTACTACAGTCAGTCGAGATTCAATCACAGGAAATTTCATCTTACCCGTAAAGTTTATATTTGCCATGTGTTTCGGATTCAGGATTATATGCTCGGGGAGAATCTATTACATCGGCTAGTACTCTCCCCGACACATATTCACCACACATACCAGCAACACGATGACAGTGGAGAAACTGTCAAGTCTATGCACTGTTTACTGTTGTTGGTGCTCAAATAATTTCTGTCCTTACTGTTTTTCTGGGGATCAATTGATCGATATAAAACAAAGGAATTGAATTTTCTAGTGTTCAATAAATGAAGTCTATATTCGAGCGTTGTCTGGTGTACACTGAATTCTTTTCGTTCGTGAACTTATAAACCTAGTGAATTAAACAATTGTTTAAACATAAACATTTTAACTTTGGGACAAAACATAAGGAACACAAACGCAAACACGAACTTTTACGGAGGGACAACAATTTCAGCAGGAGTTACAAAACGGTATTGCTGTGCCCTTCATTTAAATACACATTTGGTTTCAGGCATCGTTGGGTAGGACGCCATTGCGTCAATCCTCTTTTGGCAACGTGCTCACCGTCGCAATTCCCCGAACGACATTCCTCGTTCGGCGGAACAACACCATAGGATCTCGGCTGACGACATTCCTCGCCAGGGTCGAGATAAACAACATTTTTCTGGTCCTTCGAGCCGGATCCAACAACCATTGGATCGTCTCATCGCCGCTCAGTTCGCGGCACAATACAGCTGCAGCTCAACAATCAAAACAACAATTGCAATAGCAACGAATGCTGCAATTGCTGCTACACACGTCATCGAATACAGCAGAAGCTTAGTTTCCCAAGAAACAATTTCAATCAATCGACTGGTTTAACAAAGCGCAGTGCGCAGTGGATTCAAAACCGATGAAGGTTCAGCAACGCAGACGAAGATTCATCAATCAATCGAAAACGTGTCGCGTAGTCGTGCTCTCTGTGCCGTAATTGCAACAATCCAGTTGTGTACCTGTACCTGGTAGCAAAAACCAAAAAAGGTACACAATAATAGCGGAAGAGAACAATGGTCAAAGTAAACCTCGCAGTTGTGAAAATAATATTATGAATATTTGTTTTAAAAAACAAAGTGTCAAAGAGTTGCCAAAATAAAAGTGTTCGATCAATTACGAAAGTGCAAATTTATAAATAATTGCATGTGATACCGACTTACGAAAAGTTAAACCAGAACAGTCTTTCATGGCATAACGAAATTATTGTATTCGTAATCTACTGCAATTTGGTTGGAGTGAACTTTATCGAAATTTTTGCCCCATTATGCAATTCTGCTCGTAATAGGATCAATTATTTCACTTAATTGTACAGCATTCAGGAAGGATACAAACTAGCCATTGCTCGTTGTGGCCGTCCATCGGCGGCCAACGGCGTGAAGTCCTCTAAAGGAATCAACACGAGCAGAAACCTGAAAGACAGCTGACGTTTCACAACACACTACAGATAGTGCACCATCAGTTGTAGACACAGCAACTAGATCGACAACTGCCAGTCACCTCGACACAAATCAAGGAACTGAAGCTGCAACATTCATGAAATCATAATATCTGTAGGATCTGAAGGTATTACTAAACGTTTTGTATCTGTTATTCATAATCAGCAAGCAGCAACAATTGCTGAAGTATCAATTTAATTTTCACTCCAATCGTCTGTGAAACAAACACAAGATGTCTGACTGGGACACAGTTACGGTTTTACGTAAACGGGCTCCGAAATCACCTGCCCTCAAAACGAAAAGTGCTATTAATCAGGCACGTCGTCAGGACGTTCAAGCGGATACTCAACAGAAACTTGGTGCCGGTACTAATAAGCAGCACATCAACACTAAAAACACGGCTAAATTGGACAGGGAAACTGAAGAACTTAAACATGAAAAAATACCTTTAGAAGTCGGCTAGATCATTTAACAAGGACGTCAAGGGAGAGGATTGAGTCAAAAGGACTTGGCAACAAAAATATGTGAAAGGAAACCACAGGCAAAGGTAGAAGCCGATCTACCGAAGCTGCGCCCAGTGCAGCAGCGAAAGCTGGCAAATACAGCGAAAAACCAAAACAACGGTTCCCCGACGACATTCCTCGGTCGGCGGAACGCCAAAGATCTCGACCGACGACATTCCTCGCTCGGAAGAGATCATACGCTTTCTAACACTATGCGTAACGGAGCCGACAATGGTGACAACAGTGGTGGCGGCGGCGACGGCGACAACGTTGACAACGGTTCCCCGACGACATTCCTCGGTCGGCGGAACCCAAAGGATCTCGACCGACGACATTCCTCGGTTGGCAGAGATCATACACGTGTTCATCACCAACACGAGTCGGAACCACATGTAACAGCGTCAAGAAATGCTATCAATCGTTCTGCAAAACCGGCAACTTCTATCCTCGAAGTTGAAGAGTTGGAAGACGAACTTTCGACCACGATTGAAGAACTCATCGCCGCTCAGTTCGCGGCACAGGAACACATCTCTGGTACCTTCCTCAGCGCACAGGACAAGGGACAACTAAGTCCAACAACAATCGAGGCAACCAAATGCGCACTCCGCGCCGAATGGGAAGCCTTCTCCAAGTGACACTACGACATCTTCGTCACGGCGACACCGGACTATCTACAACACGCGTACTTTGCGGAGGATTGTTTCGGCGAAACCGAAGAGATATACCTCGAGGAAGATACGAAGCTCCTCGAGGCCCAGTACGCGCTCAAAGCAGCCTCCCCAACCATGGTCAACAGCACCAATCGCCTCCACCCTAGCGAGCTGCCCCCAGTGCAGCTGCCAATGGTTGACATGTTTCAGCAAAAGGAACCGCACCCCAGAACAGTGGGTAAGAGTCAGCAGGCCGCCGACCAGAGTGCCACCTGCCCAAAGCCGAACCTACTCCAGGCCCAGATGATCGACCCATTGCCGAAGCCCCCACAGAAGACGATGCCGCGCACGCATTGTGGGGCACAACATGACATAGCCGTTCCTCGTGGGTTGTGAACTTACAACTCCGGCCTAGAGGAACTGGCTACCTTCACACATACTCCAGAGCAAGCAGTGGGCACGGCGTACTTAAGATCCGTGCCAGAACTAACGCCAATGCCTCCCACAAAGGCGCCTTCAACTGGTCCAGCAACAGCAGCCTGTCCAATGACCAACCAGCCCAGTGTCCCGATGCACAAAATACCGCCGACACCCGTAAGGCAACAGGGCGCTTGCACATTCTGCAGGGCCTCACACACCATTTACGCTTGCGAGGGCTTGCGATCACTCACACCTGGCCGTCGGAAGTCCTTCGCACACGAACGGAACTTATGCGTCAATTGCTTGGGTCGCCACCGCCTACGCGACTGTCATTCCAAGACGTGCCGTCGATGCCAGCGCAGACATCACACTCTGCTGCATGTCTTGACTACCGCCACCAACGGGACAACATCACCGCCGCAACGAGCCAAAGGATTCGCCCCCCGGATCGACAGTCATGAAGGGGCCTGCGCACACACCATCAGCACCCCTTCACAGCATTCCGCGTTGCTACCAACAGCGAAAGTCATCGTGTCGTCGGAAAACCAACGAAGGATTGAAGTCCGTGCTCTGCTGGACCCCTGCTCCAGCGGCACCTTCATTTCGGCATCACTCGCCCGAAAATTAAACCTCCGACGCCAAGCATCATCCGTCCCCACCTACGGTGTCGGGGGCACTCGTGGCCTTGCCACCAGGACTCAGGCCGCCATTAGCATCATTCCTCGCCTCCACGGCTCGAGCCAATGGACACTGAGGCCCTTCATCCTGTCAGGGCTCTCAGTGTATACACCACCACCACAATCAACGACGAGGGATCTCTCGTTCGTGGCGGATCTGGAACTTGCAGATCCGAACATCGCCTCCGCTGGCAATGTGGACATCATCCTTGGGGCAGACATTTACCCCACTATCATTCTGGAGGGTCTAAGGAAGGACCCAAGTACCGGCCTCGTCGCTCAGGCCGCTGAATTGGGATGGGTGCTAACAGGCGGTGTACCTACCATATCATCCAGCCTAAAGGTGACAAGGACTGTCACCAGCCATCACATGGCCATTCCTCGTTGGGTTGCGAATTTACAACTCCGAACCAGAGGAACTGGCCGAACTTACGGCTCACGATCGCAGCTCCCGTCAGCGACCGAAAAGGAAGTCTCGTCGGCATCGGCCCCAGGGGCAGCCTACGAGGCCCATGAAACCACCAGTCACCGACCAGTTGCGTAGCCCAGCTACAAGACTTGCCCCTCGCCCGCTGAACCATCGCAAGGGCGACAGGCAACCGAAGATCCAGCAGCCTGCCCACCCAAGGGATTCAAGGCACCAAATCACAATGGGGATAGGGGCGCGCAATGCCCCGCCTGGCGGGCGGCGCTTCCCAGCATGCAGGGATAAACAGGTTCCCAGCGAACCAGCACGCAACTCAGTGCATCAACAGAGGTTGCACTCCAACAACCCCGGGAGGCACTTGGCCCGCGACTGCCATTCCGCCAGGACACGCGGACAATGCCAGAGACGACGCCGCACCCGAACCCACGCTAAAGCCTCGTACAACAACGGCCGCATCCCGCCGGCCACTTACTCCAGACGGGCGCCAATGTGCGCAGTACCTGTAACCACCATCGGTCACGATGCAGCGAGACACATCGCAAGCCATTACGTGGTTATTGATCGCGGGTTGCGACTTTACGATTCCGACCCAGATCAATTGGCCGTTTCCGTGACCTCAAAGGTTAGCGGACTCCAGCGATGGCAAATACCCTCCAGCCGTCAGCGCTCCTCAGGAAGTGGACAACAGACTCAACGACCAAGACCACGACCAGCAGCGGACCGCACACCCCCGCCTCTGGGCCATCATGCCATGGAGCCAGATGGTTCGCCACTGCTTGGCGAAGGCGGGCGGAATGTTTCGGATTCAGGATTATATGCTCGGGGAGAATCTATTACATCGGCTAGTACTCTCCCCAACACATATTCACCGCACGATGACAGTGGAGAAACTGTCAAGTCTATGCACTGTTTACTGTTGTTGGTGCTCAAATAATTTCTGTCCTTACTGTTTTTCTGGGGATCAATTGATCGATATAAAACAAAGGAATTGAATTTTCTAGTGTTCAATAAATGAAGTCTATATTCGAGCGTTGTCTGGTGTACACTGAATTCTTTTCGTTCGTGAACTTATAAACCTAGTGAATTAAACAATTGTTTAAACATAAACATTTTAACTTTGGGACAAAACATAAGGAACACAAACGCAAACACGAACTTTTACGGAGGGACAACAATTTCAGCAGGAGTTACAAAACGGTATTGCTGTGCCCTTCATTTAAATACACATTTGGTTTCAGGCAACGTTGGGTAGGACGCCATTGCGTCAATCCTCTTTTGGCAACGTGTTCACCGTCGACATTCCTCGTTCGGCGGAACAACACCATAGGATCTCGGCTGACGACATTCCTCGTCAGGGTCGAGATAAACAACACCATGAAATGTCGGTGTAATTATCCTCAAGAAAACAGTTAAATTTTATCAGTTTATTTGTGCATGTGGAATCATTGAATGTTAAATAAAGAAAACATTAACCAACAAAAGACCACCAGTGCTTTTATTTCCTTCATCGTTACCTTTGGTGTTTGAGTTCTGGAGTTTCAACATTTTCGTCCAAACAACTTGATGGGGATTCAAGTGAAACAGTGCCCGTGTCTTGGCACATCAACTTGCACCCCACAGGTATACCATTTAATAGCGTAGCTTATTACCGCAAAAGTTCTGGAAACAGTATGGAGTTATTCAACCCGGGGGTTGTGCCAGCAGTTGTTCCAAAATACTAATCAATACGATAAGGTATTTCAAAGTATCACGAATATCCCTTTTGTATTGAAATTCCATATAAGGATCCGGATGTGGAAAAAGTGAATATGTCATTAAGAAGTGAGCTCAAATGCTTTGCTAGAACATCATCACATGAATATCGATGCTCTTCGGCTCTTGGGGGTGGCATGGTCAGAAGATTAACCGCTTAATGCACACCTCCGTGACATATACGGGCAATGTTTACCGTTTACCGTTTAAATGTGCATTAAGGGGTTAAAAAGAGTGGAACTATTCGAAGTAATGCTATTATATATATTTTTTTGTCCCTAGGAACTCAAGGGTTCATGACCTCACTAACTTGACTATGCCATCGTTTGCTGTTCTGGCCGCTTTCCCTCTACAACACTAAGATGGGCCGGTTATGTAGCGAGAATGGGCAATAACAGACCCATTGACCGTTGACCTACCGGAAACAGACCTGTTGGAAGGCCGCGACGGAGATGGGAAAACAATGTCGGGCGTGCCCTTGACGAAATCGGATTCAAAGTAATGTAATGCATATATTTACTATCAAGGTAATCATCGTTACATAATTTACTGTAGTAATTTAAGCCTTAAGCACATAGTTCCTTTGTGTTCAGTTATTAGATAGCTATTTTATGAATTCAGCTTTAAGTATTTAAATATTATATAAAAAATATTGTAACGCCGATAGTAATGTCGCACACAGGGAAAAATCGGTACTTCAAACAAACCCAGCTCTCATTCAATACATTTTCTAAAAAGCCTTAGACTATCTTCCATACTTCATACAACACTCAAATTAGAGGAAACTCTCATCGTTCAACGGTTATGAAACACATGAACTTGGAAAAAGCACATCAACTGAAGAAGAGTAATTGCTAATGTCGATGACCTAGTTTCGTTTATTTTACATCCACCCACCTGATTGCTGGAAAGAAGAGAATCCTTTAGCCTCCATTTGTGCTGGTAACGTGTCCTTGCATCATGAGTTATTCTGCATTTTTGTACAAAACTTATACTCTGCACTCCTCCCCCACAGATTTCCGCAATCTGGATACCAGTTGTAGTTGCCGGCGAAAGTAGTTTTAATTGACTGTGCAGCTTTAGAGATACCTTCAGATTTTTTACAGAACAAAAACCACCAAAAATACACTTATTCATAATTTGCCAACGTCACCGTGTTTTAATCTGGTTTAGCGGATTTAGTTGGAATAGATTAGGCCGGATCTAGGAGAACATCGAAATCGTGGGTTAGATTGTCACACTTTTAACTTAGAATCCTATCCAATTGGAAGACCGGCGGAGTTGCTTTAGTACACTTTATAGAATTGACTAGTTCATGAGGAAGCTTTTGCGATTAGAGGACTGAAGGATTTTTCACCAGAGGGAGAAAAGTTTCTACATTGCGAATTTTAACACACCGAATGAGTCTGACTCCGACTTACTCCTAAAAGGTAAAAAGAAATGTCAGAGGGGAATTTTGAAAATCAGTGAATACTTTTTCGCTCATATTTATTACATAAAGGCATTTAAAAAATGCTAGGTGGTGGAGAACTAAATTATTTCAAAGTATTTATTGTTGTGACTGCTAAGCGTGGGAAATGTGTTTATTATAAGATATGCTATGTTTAGAAATTGTATCTATTGAACGATATCATGTGATTGTTAACTTTTAGAGACATATACGTCTCAGAAAGGTTGTTTGCGAAAAATAATGCTATCGCCTATCCAGTATGACACCTGTAATGCAATCGTGTTATTGGCTTGTCAAGGATGAAGTTTGTAAAAAAAAAACAAGGCTCATCCTTGACGACCTGACATTTTTAAGCAATAGGGTTTTGCAAAGTTCGGAATAGGTTGTAAACATATTTTCTAGTACCTGATAACGGGATGATATATTGTGTGATTTGGTTAGACATTATCTAGTATTGATTTGAGGATGTCCTGTGACGCAACTAAGACCAAGGATCAGTTGTGCTTATTTTATCTTAACGCGGTGGGGCGTGAGGATTGGTATGATTCGACTGCAATTAATATAATTCGGTGTGAAAATTTAAGCAAATGTGGTGGCTCGTTGATTTCAACAAAAAGTAAAATACTAACTCGAAGCGACATGCCTGTGGAAATTTCGAAAAAGCTCTCGAATTTTGAACGAATTCGGGCTTAACACATACGACAATCTGTTGTTGGCGAGAATTTCTTTTGGTAGTCAGTTGTCTTTGGTCTTTTTAATATAATAAGTGGGACCGTAATCTTTTTATTCCTGTTAATTTCTCGATGTTCTGAACACTATTCATTTAAATACATATTTAAATCAAATTCACGAGGAAGTAGCTTGCTTCTTGAAGTAGTATGTGAAAAAGTGGATAGCTTGCCTTCTAATCGAAACAAATTAAACACACGCGGCGTAACTGAGATCTCGAAATGATTGTCTAAAACCGGTTGATTTTTTTTTTTTTAGTTTTTAAACCACATTTATTTTCCTAATTCTTTTTACATGTATAATATTACGGGTAAATGTTAAACCCTTTTCTACAATCACAGTCCTTAAATTAACTTACTGGCTCTATGCGAGCTCTCTAAATTACACATTACAACTTGATTTTTATATATACCTTTCGGCGTACATTTTTTTTTGTTTCTTATATATATATATATATATATATATATATATATATATATATATAAATATATATATGAAATAAGTCATATATTAGAGGGACTCCTCGTTTACATCTATACGTATACATTATTATTACAATTTTTTTTTTTAAATTATAACAAACAAAAACTTCAAAATAAAACGAATAAAACATAAAATAAGAAATAAAAATAAAAGTAATGGGGAAAGGAGGACAGGGGGAGTGGGGACAAGAGGAAGGAGAGCGTTGCTCTTGAGAGGCATACTATATCTGAGGAAGTGATGTTCGATCTTTGGCTGATTTATCTCTTTCACTGATCGCCGTGCTAAAACGCATGCGGTCTGGGGCATTGGAAATATCACTATCATGGAGAATTCGTTTGTCCCTGGCACCACGGAAAGCGTGGTAAATAATCGGGACTCCATGCACGTCTTGGATAAGGCCTTTTTGATCCAAGAAAGGGAACGCTTCTGGGGGAATAAACCCATTCTGGAGGGTATTCTCCAGATACATATCAGATAGAATGCTCCCGAGATAAGATTATTGTCACTGCACATTGTCCTTGCTGTGTGACCACGAATAATTTTAATTATGAAATTGTCTATCCTATTTAACCCTGATTTGTTATACAGGATTTTGTTGGGATAGAATTTTTTGTATTGCGACTCTGGTGTTCTATAAAGTCCGAGGCAGGAACGCAAACACTGCCGTTCGAACACACGAAACTTCTCCATATAAAGTGGAGATATATTATACCATACTCATCATCATCATCATCATCATCGGCACTACAACCTGGAACCGGTCTTGGCCTTATTTAGCAAGTCCTGAGGCTTGTTAAATTTTCCATAATGATTTGTTTTTTCCGGGCAAGGTCATTAGTCTTGCGCCAGAGGCTCCCCGACGGGGAATCGAACCCCGGTCTCCCGCGTGACAGGCGGGTATACTAACCAGTATACTATTGAGGAGCTATATTATACCATACTGGACAGCCATAAATCAAAACTGGTCGGATGAATGCCGAGTACGAAATTGTTTTGACTCTGGGGTCAAGAAGACTACTCCGGAATAGACTTCTTGTCATAGAATATGCGCTTTTAGCTGCGGAGAGGGACGCTGCTACGTGCTTGTCAAAATATAAATACTGGTCTAGCCAGATACCAAGGTATCTAACTACAGTTTTCACTTGCAGTGGAAGGTGTTTCCAGTTGTATTTTGTATCCCTCGAGGCCCTGGATAGGGGCGTTCTGAAAAGAATAGTCTCGGTTTTCTGGAAATTAATTTTTAATTTCCAGTCGTCGCAAAATTGTTTTATTTTGTTGAAGTCATCTTGAAGGTGCCTATTGATGTCGTCTATTTTTCCTCCTGTTCTGTACACCACTATATCATCGGCGTACGCAATGGCGTTTTCGAGAAAACTCACTAGATCACTAGTGTAAATATTGAATAGAATGGGAAAATTCACAGCTCCCTGCTGTAAGTCATTTTTAATTTGGAAGGTCTTGTTGGAGAGTATGTCCCCGCATTTCACCACAAAATGTTTGTCCATTATCATATCATAAATAATGTATAGCAGATATTGCGGCATACCCAGGTTTGTTAACTTATAGACAAACCTTCTAACCATACGGTGTCGAAAGTCAACCAGGCAGGCGCCTGTACATTGTCGCTTTGCTTTGTTCCACTGTATATCGGAAACAAGTTTCGTCGCTGCATGAACTGTATCATGTCGCGCTCGAAAGCCAAACTGGTTGTTGGGGATGATATCGTTTTCATCACACCAACCTATCAGTACTTTGTTTATAATTTTTTCGAAGACCTTGCTGATGTTGGGAAGCAGGCTGATCGAGGGCAGATTAGCTGGATTGCTCTTTTTGGGGATAGGGTCTAAAACCGGTTGATTTTCTGTTGTAGTGGTCATTACATTCGAAAACTACAACGCATTCATAGAAAACAAATTGAATCCTTGTATGTAAAGGTTATAACGAAATCAACATTAATAACGTTAATAATCAGTATACCTAAAATAAGTTTTTGGACTTGAGGTTGTGTCGTCTCATTCCAGAAAACCGCCTGATCCTTCTTTCAGCAAGGGGGCCATAGTCCCGCTTGGCTCCATACCTGCACGACTATTTGGTAGCATATAGACTATATTTAAAGTGACCTTATGTCTTGTTTTCAACGGGACAGTCCCTATTCAGTAACTTCGTACCGGTGTCACTAAGAATATTTTCGGGACGTAAAATTCTCCCGTTTTCGGAAAATTGCGCTCTAAATAGTAACAGTTGATTGCCTCCATCTAAGGATTGGACATAGTCAATACAGCAGGCTTGTGGGCTTATGAGGAAAATCATTGTTTTTGAACAAACGTTTTTGCATCGAAAATAATAAATAATTTGATTGCATTTTTTTTTAGTTTAAATTACGTATCATCATCATCATCGGCACTACAACCGGGAACCGGTCTTGGCCTTATTTAGTAAGTCCTGAGACTTATTAAATTTTCCATAATGATTTGTTTTTTCCGGGCAAGTTCTTGCGCCAGAGGCTCCCCGACGGGGAATCGAACCCCGGTCTCCCGCGTGACAGGCGGGTATACTAACCACTATACTATCGAGGAGCCTTAAATTACGTATTAACATCTCAAAAAAGATTTCCAATGAATTTAATGTGGGAGATAGCATGAGATAGCAAAAAAATATTTACAAGTACGTGTTAAGAATTAGGAATGTTATAAGCACATTCCATACTTGCTTGCACGCTCTACTATAATCGTTAACATAAACCTTCTACCTCCCTTCCTGCCACACTGTCAAATACCTAAGTATTCATATTCTCTTCATCGTTCCCACAATCAGAACAGATGCTACGTTTTTGGATTTCGGTAATTGCATGCGTGCGTGGTGCATGTTTTTGTTTTTCTTACACAAACGCGCGGGCGGGCGGGGATTTTGAAGTACCTGTGGTGGCCACACCCTTAAGAGAAAAGTTTTTCTCTCTCTTCCCCTTTCTTAACCCTGACCTAGGATGGAATTCATGTCAGAGTTCTATCCTCGTGGAGTCTTATTCCATCCGCTGACCGCCATGGTCGTTGCTGACTTCCGCTCTCCGGTGCGCACGGAGACGCGAAAATCACCGAGTCGCGTGTGTGTAAAATTTTGAAACAATAAAATAAGTAACAATCATGCCTCATAGACATAACTCGCATTTCCCACGTACAGTGTAGTGTTTGCAACCGCCGTATCGAATATTATATTATTAGTCTTCGAGGATTGTGTTTTTATTGACTTCACATTGTAACTTTCACGTAGTGCTACCGTAAAATAAATAAAAATAAACAATAGAACAAAAAATTACGTCGGGGTTCTATTAACATATCCCAAGAACCACCATTTTCCTTAATTCAACTCCCCATTTCTCATCCAATAAAGGTTATTTACTTACCTGTAATCAGGCAGCGTTAAGCTAATAACCTTTATGGGATGAGAAATGGGGAGTTGAATTAAGGAAAATGGGTGGTTCTTGGGACATGTTAAAAGAACCGCCACATACCCATAAATATCAGACCACAGTGCGACCGAGGAAGTGGATAAGGAAAGGAGATATCAAAGTACATTGATATTAAATGTCTGGACATTACGACGACGAGGAAACGCATGATCAGGTAAATTATTCCACATTCGTGTGGATCGACTAAAGGATGCCGCGCTATATTTATTTGTGCGCCTAAAGTTTATTTCCAACGTGAATTGATGCGCATTCTCAGATTGACGGGTATGTCGGGAATATGTCTGAGGAGGCGGAACACATTGAGTAAGTTCAGTTGTGCACGGACCGTGATAATATCTATAGAAAAGAGATAGACACGATACGTTGCGCCTATGTTCTAACGACTAAATTGATCGACTCACAGCTGGGTCCCCAATAAGTTTCACTGCTCGTTTTTGCATCCTATCGAGCACGTGTAGTACAGTTGTGGATGCGCCTGGCCAAATATGGGAGATGAATATACGCCTTGTAAATAGTGGCAAGGTTGGATGGAGTGAAGTATTTTTTGCATCTCTTAAGGAACCCCATGCATTTGGCCGCACTATTCGCTGCTTCAAATATGTGGTCATTCCAATTAAGAGTCGAATTAATTCTAATGCCGAGGATTGATAGTTCCTTGACTTCGTCGATGCAAGTGCCGTTCATCAACAGTGTATTTACTTTGGGGTTCGATTTTGACGGCAGGAGACAGCACTGAGTTTTTAAGGTATTGAACTCTACTCGGTCAGATAATCCCCATTGATATATCTTGCTGAGGTCCAAATTCAATGTATTAAGCATAACCAGCTGATTGGTAATGACGTTCGAAGGGTTTGGTCGGGAATGTTGGTATCAGTATGAGAAACTCAATGTGCTATCATCAGCAAACGAGTGAATTGGGTTGTGGGTAATGGACAAGAGATCATCTATAAAGATTAGAAAGAGAGTGGTTGAGAGTACCGAACGTCGGGGAACCATTAATTTAATTTGATTTGACACCAATAATTAAATGACACCATCCATTAATTTAATTTGATTTGACACCATCAAGAACTGCTTGAATTCAACGGCCAGAAAGATAGTCTCTTAGCCATTGGATTAGGGAATTGTCCACTCCATATGAATGTAATTTTGATAAAAGGGCTGGATGCCAAACTTTCTCGAAGGCTTTCGAGATATCCAGTGCAACAACCTTGCTTTCCCCGCAGTAGTGGAACGAATGGCTCCACTTTTCGGTACGGTATGCGATCAAATCTCCTGTGGACCTGTTGCTACGAAAGCCATATTGGTGGCCATTGAGAAGGTCATTTGATTCCAAATATTTCGAAAGTTGACGGTTAATCAGTAATTCCATTACCTTCGAGAGAATAGAAGTTAGTGCTATGGGTCGATAAGAAGGAGGGATGATTCGTCGCCCTTTTTGGGAATTGGCTGAATGGTCACTAACTTCTATCTATTTGGGAAACGGCCAGTAGAATAAAACAAATGGAAGAGTTTTCGCAGTGGTTTAGAGAGTGAGAGCAAGAGAGGATGTCGGAAGATTAGCGTCGTGTAATAATTTGCCCCATACATAAGAAGGGTGATATCACACTGTGCAGCAGCTATAGTGGTATAACATTGCTGAGTACCTCTCAGCACTATCTTACAAGATCGGATAGCCCCATACGCTAAAGCCATCATTGGTCGATATCAGCGATTGATCAGATACGAATAATTCTCCAAACTAGAGGAACAACTCGGTGTGCTTTTACTTTGATTAACGATGTATAAATTGAAGGGATAGTAATATGGATATCCACCAAATTGAAAGCGTGGTCAGATACTTATCAGCAGGCACCACAGTACACCTCATCTATGCTGCCAATTACCATTTCAAGTTTTGATGGAGATTATGCAAGGTGGCGTATAGACAATCGTTGGACAGTTGCCAGAAAATGTGGTACCTTAAAACTAACTTGGTGGGAGAAGCAGAAAAAAAATTTGAGGCATTTTTCTTTGTCAGATTATTTTTCGTATTTATTATTATTATTTTTATTATTTATTGGCCTGTTGGAACCCGGAAGTTCGTGACCTCACCTACTCGAGTCCGCCATTGTTCCCTGTCATGTGCGCTATCCTTCCACGTTCGACCATCCGATCCGATCTCCTCGACGTCAAACCTAACATTGTCCTCCCATCTCCCTTGCGGCTGTCCTCTCGGTCTCTTTCCCGTTGGCTTACCAACCGTGTTAACGGTATTGCACCAGAAGATCAAGAGGTGCAATTAAACTTCTCCGACGAAAAACATTCATCTATTAAAACACTTGGATTAATATGGTTGCCGAAAACCGACTACTTCGGTTTAAAGATTAATATTCCGGAAGTGAACAAAATCACTAAGAGAACTGTGGCATCTGACATAGCTCGGTTATTTGACCCTCTTGGACTATTCGCTGCAGTGGAAGTCACCACTAAGATATATTTAGAGGAATTGTGGGGACTAGAGCAAGACTGGGGCGCCTGTTTACCGCTGGAGCTGCACACAAGGTGGACATAATTCCAAACAAGTCTCCTATCCCTGGAAGGAATTTGTGTGTCTCGGCACGTGTTCGAGAACACTATTCCACATTCTTGTAAGATGCACGCATTTGTTGACGCATCTGAGAAGGCTTATGGTGCTGCCATATATATATGTTCTACGGATGCTCATGGAAAACTAATTGTACGACTGATGTTCCAACTCTAGGGTAGGTCCACCATCTCCAAAGAAAATAACGCTCCCAAGATTGGAACTCTGTGCAGCGGAATTAGCAGCTAAACTCCTTGACAAAGTAAAGCGATGCCTTAAAATGGAAAGCAAGCCATCTTACCTTTGGAATATCTCAGAAATAGTTTTGGCGGGGATAAACTCGACTTCAGCCGACTTTCAGGTTTTCGTAGGCAACCGAATAGTGTCCATCCATAGGCTCTACATACCACAGCAATGCAGACACGTGAGATCCAAGGAGAATCCAGCGGATCTGCTCGCTAGAGGTATCATCATCATCATCATCGGCACTACAACCGGGATCCGGTCTTGGCCTGTGGGGATTCTTTAAGCTTCTCCCAAGAACAACCCATCGTCCTACCCAACTCCCCTTTCCCAACCTGCAATCCTATTACCGATCATAAGCCGCTTACCTGCATATGAGCAGTCAAAGCTCCCCTGCAATCAGTCATCATCATCATCATCATCATCGTCGGCACTACAACCGGGATCCGGTCTTGGCCTTATTTAACAAGTCTAAGGCTTGTTAAATTTTCCATAATAATTTGTTTTTCGGGGCAAGGTTATTAGCCTTACGCCAACCCCTGCAATCAGTACCTACCTGAAAACATAAGCCCAGGGCAAGATGACCATCTTGCCATGGCATCAAACTAAATCACCTAGAATAATTACCATTTGCTATTTTGCTATCGCTTTTTCCCATACACGTGCATGACATGTTCACCCTTGCGCTATCGGCTGACCCATCAGTCGATCGTTCGATCGACAATCTACAGCACAGCCCATTGCTGGCTATCTACAGGGAATTCAAGTGATGTTTAATGTAAGCACACACTCGACACATCGACCGATGAGATGTTAGCAATTTGAGTACAATCGAAGTGTTGCTATACGCAGTAGCCAATGAGTACACAAACAATGTTCCCATGTTCATTAGGTTTTCAACAGCTGCAACCAAATTTCCCATGATCGGCCACCGACCGATCATAGTATTGGACACGATCATGATTGTTATTCAAACAATCATGCTAATGATCAGGTCCCACGGTATATTTCCCTAAAACAAACATGCACCCATCCATCCTAGTCCCTTGCCATCGTGGGCGAAGTTTCTGTTGACTTAATGCCAACAGAAAAATCTATCCTCTATCATTTACGATAGCAATACAGCCAACCTTCGTTCACGATCATCTATTTGATCAGCTGCATGTTTGATTTCTCTCCGGAGCATCCTTCGCATTTTCGTTTGTCCTTGCTTCCAGCGAATGGGCATTATACCAGACCTGTACGGTCACAATGGAAATACTTTCATTACAACTCAAATCGATCGTTCATTGGTCGTCACCAAAGAGAATATCGGATTTGCTCCTCCCATATCGGTGGCAATCCATCACCATTGCAGCTAGTGAGATGTTGAGTGCGACAGCCATGGGGGAGTCAGATTTTAACCGGCCCGCTGCACGCACGTGCCTCAGTCGTTGAGTTTCGGAGTCCAATTACACGTTCTAAGTGTGCGCACCAGTTAACGTAGTGTCAGCCCGCGTTTCAATATATTCATCCCTGATACATGCATTCGAAAATCGATTTCAAACGCGGTAAAAGAACGGACAAGCAGTAACAAATTATATCCGAGTGTAATTAGAACAATTAATTGTCAAAGTAAAGGTGACGAGTAGAACTCATTAGTGTGACTGGATCTCTGTTGCTGTGTAACACGTTCCAGTCACCACATCAAGATGTTTAGATAAATGCATGCGTGCCATATATGCAATGTACGCAGAGTGGATTAAATAAAGAAAACTTAGTTACAGAAATCCCACAGTGTGTTTTATTTCTCGGACTCACAGCGTTTGTTTTACGTGTCATTCCTGTTTGGTCGGCAAACAATTTTCATTGAACTTCGATGGTGATGGTGAAGATAGAAGTGAACCCCGTGCAGTACGCCTGCACACTATACCTCTACCCCCACAGGCCTTATTTAGCAATTTATTTTTACAGGCAAGGTTATTAGCCTTGCGCCGAATCTCTAGAGGTATACCGCCGAAAAAATTGGGCACTTGTAACTTGTGGTTTGACGGACCACCGTTCCTACATGGCATTGAAACAGTTTGGCCTCCTCCTTACACAAAGAACATTGAGTGCAACCTGGAGGACAAGCGTTCAGCAGCAGCCGCTATCAGCAAAAGGGAAGTTCATGAAGTTTATTGACACCTTCAATGACAAGAATTCATTTAAAAAGCTGGAACATATTATGGCTATGTACTACGGTTCATCAATAGCGGGCAAAAGACAAATCATCGGACACAGGAACTCCAAGCTGCTGAATTAAAAAACCCACGGTATAGAATAGTGAAGGTTATGTAAAAGGAGGGTTTGAAGAAGACATATCCTACTTAAGGATGTTTCACGAGGTGCCAAAAAAACAGTTCCTTAGCTGGACTTTGTCATAAGACTTGGTGGAAGGTTGGAAGAATTGAACTTGCCCCAACACCCAATGCTTCTTTCTTACGGACATCCGCCAACAAAGATGATACTAACTACACTTCAACAATCGCCACCTTGGTCCACAGCACTACTTGTAATCGCTAGACAAACTTATTGGCCTATTAAAAGAAAAATAATTGCGAGATCCATCGTGCAACATTGTGTTTTTTGCGCAAAGATGAAACCTAAGATGTTCAGTCAGTTAATGAGAAACCATCCATCGTCGAGGCTACAAATTGCAAGACCTTTTGTAAATTCTGGAGTGGATTTTTGGGCACCCATGTGAGCACACTTCAAGGTCCGAAGGAAGCGACCTCGGAACTATTATATCGCGGTGTTTTACTGTTTCTCAAGTCACCGACTTCTCCACCGAAGGCTTTATTGGAGCATTGAAACGACTTACCGTAAGGTGCAGAAACTGCCGAAACCTTTATTGTGACAATGGAATTAATTTCGTCCCTGCGAAGAATCAGCTTCAGGAAATACCGAATTCATGGAATCTCAGGACGCCATTAATGAGGTTGTTAGAGCATGCAGGTCTAAATGAACCGATTTTCATTTAATTCCATCTCGGGCGGCCTGTGAGAGGCCACAGTCAAATCTGCCAGGCATCTACTATGATCAACGCCCGAATCAGCATCGATAATATACGAGGAAATGGAAACTGGCGTCACTGGAGTGGAAGCCGTATTGAATTCGAGACCTATAACTCCAGTGTCAATCGATCCTAATGATTTAATGGCCTTAACTTCGGGGCACTTCTTCATTGGCGAACCCCTTAACTCGTCAATTGACTCTCACGCAGAACTTGCAAACATAAACTGTGCCAAGCGATGGAAACTGGTAACGCACTCGAGGAATAAATTTTGGAGGCGATGTCGAATGGAATATTTAAATCAGTTGCAGTGTCGCTTAAAGTGGAAACAGCTTGTTCAGAATATAAAGTTAGGCACAATGGTGATCATGAAGGAAGAGAACATTCCTGCCTTACGACGGAAGTTATGTTGGGTTGGATGATGGACTTGTTCGCGTTGTTGGTGTTCGAACTTCTAACGGAATTCTCCGGTGCCCCATACATAAATTGGCGCCACTGCCAATAGCAGACATGGAAAGTACATCCAAAACTTCACTTAAAGAAATATGGCAACAGCAATACGAGGCGCAAGGCTTAATAGTCTGGGCCGGGAAGGTATCCATCCTTAATACAAAAGAAAATCCCCTGAGGCTCACCCAGCGTAAGAAGAAAATGAAGGTGTCTATGGGATCCGCTCTTGTTACAATATTTGTTACCTGCTTGGTTATGACTACAACGAAATTGGCGCCTATTGAGATTGTGGCGGTTCCGCCAAACCCACGGTTCGCTTTCCTGAAAAACCCCCATAATTTCCATCCAATCTCATAATTTCGGTGATACCATCGCATTAGCACCTTAAATGCTTCACGCATCAAATAGATCCAATTTATATAACCTAAAAGTCCCTGTAAAAGAAAACTTACCTTTCATGCATCCCTTGGCATACAATTCCCCGTAAGATTTCTTGCTCAACTTATCAGGAATTCAAAACCAATTTGACACCTTCGGTGCCAAGCAGATTCTCCTAGACGAATTCCTAATAACAAAGGATTTGGATTACATAGTATGTAACCTTCCCCAGGGACCATCAACATTGCGCTGTCTATTTTTTCAGCTTCGCCATGTGTATGATAAATCTCTTAACTTACACATTGGCCGGCGACCTTTTTCTTCCAGCAGTAAAATACCCAAGCAACCGCACTCAATTAGCGCAATCGACGCTGAAGCTAATTTCCTTAACTCGCACCAAGTGCAAACAAAGAACGCTGTTCCTCCATAGGCTTCCTGGCGTTACCGTAAACAATCCATATCGTTTGTGGTATTGTGGGGGTTCTCTACATCACACAGAACCAACCCACAACCCTAACCTGCAAACATGCAAAAATCAAATCTGCAATAGCATATATTCCCAAATATGCAATAAAATATTTCCCAAACCTCCAAGAGAATATAATTCAACCGAATATATTCTAATCACCACCACATGCATTTTCCCAAAATTGCGTTACTCAATTATCCATATTTCCTCAACGCAACCAAACAATCCACATTTCCCCGAAACTCGTATGCCATAGCAAACGCATATTCAATCCTCAACGGAACATCAGCAAGCATACCCAGCCGCACACATTTCTCCGAAGTTCATATGCCTTAACAAAGCGTATACCCAATCCTCAACGGAACACTACCAACCAAATAAACCGCGCACATTTCCCCGAAATTATTTCGGTTAACATTTCTATCTAAACGATATCCCTTGCTTGCACCCAAGCCATTCCAATTTCCCCCGAAAATGCATGCCCATACTCGCTCGCGTCGCCCAACCAATTCCCGGTACACCACAACCAACGAAGTCAACCCAGCCTGTACGGCCAGAATTCGTTGGAACTGAATTCCTATGCGAGCATAGCAACTCGTCCACAATTCCCCGTAATTGGCAGCAAGCCTAACTCTGCTATGACGCACCGCCACGACGCAATGAATGAATTATATTCATTCATGAGGCAGTCGACATCTAACCGCCATCACGCGCGCATCCCTCCCTTTTTCCGTCATCCGCCAGTAAGTCGCTAACCACCCGCCAAACGGCGCACAACAACCAGTCGTTGTCCAGCCACCTCAAGAATCGGGTCTGGTGCCACCGTCATCCACTACGTACGCGAATCAGTTCGTTAAACTAAACCATTACGTCGCGTATTTAGACTAAGTCAATCGCAGTTTATCCCAATGTAATTCGGGTGTATTCAAGCGATCAGTTTGTTAGGGCAAACCACCGCGTTACGAACATAGACTAAATCAACCACAGTTTAATCTAGTGCAAGTGTTCTCAAGCATTCAGTTTGCTAAAGTAATCCGGAACTTTTGTGCCCAGACTAAATTAATAACGGTTTAACGAATTGTTCCTTCGCCTCCATTTTCAACCAAGCCACCGAGTTGTGTAACTAGGCTAAAGCAATATCCAATACCAGCGGTTAACCGCAGTACCAAATGTAATTTAGTGTTTTCGCGATTCAAGTCACCTGCGCAATAAAGACAGAATTAATAAAGGATTTGGAGTCGAGTTATTTATTTGCGGAGTACATCAAAGCGATTCGATCGCCGTTCTAGACGCAGCGTCCTAGTCCGTCGCCGGTACTCGGGCTCCGGACGATCAGCTTTGTGAAGAGTTAATAGGTGGATGGAGTGAAGCCAGTGCGGTACGTCCGCACATACAACCCAATCCCCCACACTGGTGACCCCGTAAAAACGCGCAACCCTCGAACATTAGCGACCGGAGAGCAAACACGCACCATTAAACACCGACTTACCCTTTACCAAACCAAAAAAAACTAGAACAGTGACAGTGCTAGCAACAAAGTCCCTCAAAAAAAACAATTAACATTCAGTGACGAACAGTGCCAGCGGAAACCGCAAAAAATAAAAACAGACCAATTCCAGTGAATCAACAAGCAAAGGAAGAAATAAAAAGTTTGCCATATTCTCTAATAAAATTAAAAAGCTTTCATTTATAGTATTATAGTAAATTATATAGACTATTACAGTAAATTAATAAGTTTACATTTCGTACATGCCGTCTCGGGGAAAATAATCGTGTGTAATCATCAGACCGTTCTATTAACTAACAACCGCAACATCCCGTGAAATCATTCCAACTTCGTCATCTAAACGCCGAACATGTTCCTGTTGACCTTTTAGAAATACAACCATTGAATTCACATGCTTCCATGTTGTACTATACATTCAATTCTATAGTTATACGGGACATTACCACTCGGATCAATAATATTTCACAAAAAGTTGCAGCCTAATAGTGAAGATCGCCTTATAATAGAAAAGTGTTAGGATTTTATGAACATTTTATATTAATTTCGCAGTGAGTCCATCTCCATGTTTGGGTGAAACTCGAGGCAAAACCTTGGCACAAAGAAAAGTATCTCAACTAAACGTTCGTGAATGCAGTACCCGTCAATAGCACATCGACGCGAGTGCCAAGTGGGCGACCACGTTTCGCTATCCATCAAACCTCGTTAAGATCTACGCCTAAAGACAACACTTTACTTACGAAAAGTGCTCGAAGCTGTGAAGAATTCCGCGAACGGATCTACCGGTCGTATACTGATGAATAGTCATCCAAGTCGATCCACACGATATTTGCACCGGTATTTGTACCTGGCTACCTGAGACTGGAGTTCAAAATACTCGATTGTACTTTGTTACAGTGACGCTGCATTGCAACACAATCACCGTTACACCAATTAAAGACGAAGTACCCGAACCCATAGAATCATCAGGTTCCTCATCCAGCACTGATCGACATAAATTTACGAAAGGAGTGCAGCCTTCACCTGGCAGCTTACCCCCACCTGCAACACCACAGCGAAGCCATAACACCTCATCAAGGGATCTGAAGCTGCAGCACCGGCATCGACACAACAGCCCCGGATAATCAGGCCTTCCTTTCTTTTATTATACCAAGTGTCATTTCTCCTTGCGACGAGCTCCTTCTGAGCCACCAAAAATAATTTTTTAAATAATATTCCAAAATTTAATGAAATTGTGAACTTTAAACTAAAATTTAAAAATAAGTTAAAATTGTCAATAGAAACGCAAACTAAAGTTTTATGCTAAAGACAGCAGTAAGAAACCAAATTATTCCCAGTCCCCTACTTTTTCTGGCACATATTTCTTATATTCCGTTTTTAATTTATAATGACCTCAGTGCCCAAGTAATCACACATCTATTCAAGAACATTGTTACTAATATTTAAAGAAGCATAATTAAATAATTACAAAAGAACACAATTAATTTAAACGACACAGACTCATGACTAAATAATTAAAGCTAAATAATTACAAAATTGATATCTTTCCGTACACACGCACAGTAAAGAGAAACGAGTCGCCAAACACCAATTTTACCAATCATTAAGCCTTACTAAGAATACCTAAAAGCTTTTAAACAAAAATAGCAAAATATTAAAACAAACATACAAACATAATTCGTTACAATAGAAAAATAGGATATATATAACCAAACACACTCACTATCGTATCAAACATCCAAAGTACTAATAAAAAGCGTACTACACAACATTAAAGATCAAAAAGAAAAGAGCGAAAGAACAATTAAAAATTTTTTTTTCTTTTTCGCAAACATAAAACCGACCAAACAAAACATAAGCATTTCCCTTTTAACAATAAAAATTATAAATTTATCGAGATCAAAAATTAAAATAACAATCGGCAAACCCGAAAATATTAAAACCAAATTAGGCGAAACAATTCTATCAAAATTACAAACTATTGTAAGTCCCCTTCCGGGTCCGAACCAAAAACAAGATCACGACTGAACCATACTTCAAAACCACCGTGTCATAATCATAACAAGCAAAAAAAAACCAAAAATATCAAACTAAACTAGGCGCAAGAACCTTATCAAATTATAAACTGTCGCGCACCCCTTCTGGGTACAATCTACGCACACTAAACATAGAAGCAACTAAAGTAAAAACCGCGACAATATCCACGACCCCACTGGACCTTACGCGACTCTCGTTTGACTCCCTTCGACTCACGCGTCCGCTCCACGCCCCTTGGCTTCATCCACAGACACACCCCGTCTCTCCTCAATCCCGGCTACCCTTTCCGACTCCGGCACCACCATGCCCACCACACGAGCCGGTACTACCCAGCAGGAACAACCGCGACCCAACTCCCCCGCGTCTCAGGACGCCTCCGGCGTCGAATTCCCACCCCCTACCCAAAATATAAAGCTCCCCCCGTTCGACGAGGAGGATCCAGAGCTCTGGTTCGCTACAGCCGAACGTTTTTTCCGGTTCGCCAACATCCACGACGAAGAACATCGTGCTATAGAATTGCTGCGGGTGCTGGATGGGACACAGCGGACGCATATCGCGCACGCAATCAGGTCACCAGGCCCCAACCCATACAGCAACATGCGGGAGACGCTCCTCAACGCCTTGGACCAGCCCATCAGCATCAAACAGCAACGACTGGCGAATGAGACCAATCTCTCGGGTATTAGACCATCCCTTTTCCTGACCCATTTACGCTCGATAGCGGGGACCAGGATCTCGGATGATCTAATTAGGCCACATTTTCTGAGGAATTTACCTCAACATGCCCGCTCGGCACTATTGGCCCAACCTAATCAAAGTTTGGCCTATTTATCAAAGGTGGCTGATTCGATTATGGAAACCTTGGACCCACAGTCTGAGCTACCACCATATCAAGTCGCGGCGGTTAGTCAACACGCCGCACTGCCTACACGGCACCCTCAGTCGTCTCAAACTGCACCTCGAACCGCTCTGGTAGCTTCGACTCAGCTACCCCCCCCCATCCTCTAGAAGGCACACAGGCCTTAACACGAATTCAACCCAACAAACCCTCGACCGCATTATCGGCGATTCCCAGCCAGACAACCCCCCTACTCAGGTCACTACGGCTGACCTACTCGCGCTTCAGGCCTCATTCCGCCGCGAATTGGATCAAGTTTGTGCGAGGTTCCAAAACACACAACGAAGCGTTCAGAACCGCCCAACGAACCGGCGGCAACCTCCACAAAATACATCCCCGCGGACTCCTTTTCGTCGCCCACCTCCACGGCCCCCCCGTGACGAACCCGCCAACGCGCAAAATCCGCCCAACAATACCGTCACACGCGCTTGGTGCGCCAACCACCAACGATACGGGGATCGTACAATTAATTGTAGGGCACCCTGCGGGTGGACTCGACCACCCAACAACCCGCCCCAGCCTTTAAACTAATTCTGCCGACCGACACCCTCGCGCAACCGGCCGGCACCGCATCCATAAGACGCCTCACAATCAGGGACCCGAAACTAAATATCAATTTTACCATCGACACCGGCGCTGATATCTCGGTCCTCCCGCGCTCGTTCGCCCCACCCAACCGCGTGCCCACCGCCTTACAATTGTCAGCAGCAAACAATTCTCCGATACGCACGTACGGAAGGAAAAAGCTGACACTCCATCTGGGTCTCCGACATCCAATCACACACCAGTTTGTGATAGCTGATGTTAACGAACCCCCAATAGGTTCCGACCTATTAGGAAAACACAATCTGTTGGTCGATTCGACACACAACAGGCTAGTACCCCACACCGCACCTTCCTCGCCCTTGTCGGCATCTCCAGCGGTAATACCCAGGGCCACACCGTGTACAGACCCTATCCAAGCTATGGTACAGGAATTTGTCAATACGACAATTCCTCTACCTAACCAGCGACGACATAAGGCAAATGTGTTTCATCACATCGAGACACGGGGCCCTCCAGTAAGCCAACGCGCACGTCGCCTGGCTCCAGAAAAACTACGCGCGGCACGCGCCGAGTTTGATGAAATGATAGCACAAGGTATCTGCCAACCATCAGACAGTCCTTGGGCAAGCCCACTCCATTTAGTTAAGAAACGTTCCGGGGAGTGGCGCCCATGCGGGGATTACAGACTGCTGAATGCAGCAACAGTCCCCGACAGATACCCCATTGCACACCTATATGATTATTCATATAAATTACGAGGGTGCAAAGTCTTCACCACCCTGGATCTCACCAGGGCTTACCACCAAATCCCGGTGGCACCTGAAGACATCCCAAAAACGGCAGTCATTACTCCTTTCGGACTCTTCGAGTTCAAAGTAATGACTTTCGGTCTCAGAAATGCCGCGCAGACATTTCAGAGATACATCGACTCGGCTTTACGTGGTCTCAATTGCTGTCATGCTTACCTCGATGACATTCTCATCGCCTCACGAGACCACGTGGAACACAAGCGCCATCTACGACAGGTCCTCGAGCGCCTCCGCGAATTCGGCCTCGTCATCAACCCAGATAAGTGCCAGTATGCCAAAGAGCAAATCACATATCTGGGCTACATTGTTGACGATCGGGGCATTCGCCCACTTCCAGGCCGTGTAGAGGCCCTCATCCAATATCCACGCCCAACCAACATAAGCGAGCTCCGACGTTTCCTCGGCATGCTCAATTTTTACAGACCCACCCTTAAAGACGCCGCCCAAACCCAGGCCCCTCTGACTGAATTTCTAAAAGGAGCAAAGCGCAACGACAAGCGCCCAATTCCATGGACAGAAGCTTCGGACCGTGCGTTCCAACGGTCCAAGGAGCAACTGGCTAACGCCACACTACTCCGATATCCCTTAGAGGGAGCGGTTTTGTCTATCCAATGCGATGCATCGGATTCCGCAATCGGAGCAGTTCTCCAACAAGATTTTGAAGGCCAACCGGAACCGCTCGGTTTCTTTTCCAGGAAACTGAGTCCCACAGAGCGGCGATACAGCGCCTATGACCGGGAATTACTGGCGATCTATAGCGCCATTAAATATTTCCGTCATATGGTAGAGGGTCGGCCGCTCTCCGTGTATACAGACCACAAACCTCTGGTCTTCGCGTTCCGGAAAAAGTCGGGAAATGCTTCCCCCCGACAAGAACGTCAACTCGACCTCATCGGCCAATCATCATCATCATCATCATCGGCACTACAACCGGAAACCGGTCTTGGCCTTATTTACCAAGTCCTGAGACTTGTTAAATTTTCCATAATGATTTCATCGGCCAATACACTACCGAAATTAAACATATCCCCGGTCCACAGAACATCTCGGCGGACGCCTTTTCTCGAATCGATACGATTCATTTGCGCGCCACTCTGAACAACGTCGACCTAGCCCTGGCCCAACAGGAGGACAGCCAGCTCGAATCTCTTCTAACTGCTGATACAGCACTCGAGCTACGCAAAATCACCCTCCGCGATCCTTTGGGCGAAATCTGGTGCGACGTTTCAACTGGAACCGCCAGGCCCTATATCCCCGAGAAGCTGCGTAGGGGCGTGTTCCAGGTCTACCATGATCCAGCCCACCCCAGCGGCCGCGCAACCGCTGCCGCCGTCCGTAAGAAATTCATTTGGCCCCGAATGAGCAAAGACCTCACCACCTGGGCCCGCGCTTGCCTCCAATGCCAGCGCTGCAAAGTAGCGCGGCATAATGTATTAGAACCTGCACAATTTAAGCTACCCACGGCACGCTTCGCCCATGTCCATATTGACATAGTGGGACCGCTTACTCCATCGCCAAAGCCTTCTACTCAACCTGGGTCACACGTTTTGGCGTGCCCGCTACCATTACCTCCGACCGAGGACCGCAATTCGAAGCAACAATCTTCAGACAGCTGACAGACCTCCTCGGCTGCCAACGAAGCCGTACGACGGCCTACCATCCCCAATCCAACGGCATGATCGAACGCTGGCACAGGTCTCTCAAGGCCTCCCTCATGTGTCAATGGTTCGACGCCCTTCCCACCGTCCTCCTCGGCCTGAGGACAAGCCTCAAGGAGGACCTAGGCTCTTCCGCGGCGGAACTCACCTACGGCACCAACCTCCTACTGCCAGGCGAACTCTTCATGGACGGCGAAACCCCACGCACCCAGCTGCCGGATGTGGGCCACCTCCGCGACCTCCTTCGCAAGGTCAGAGCAACACCCGTGACCAGACACGGCCCTAAAAAACTCTTCGTCCACCCCGAACTGCACAGCTGTACGCACGTCTTTGTCAGGGTGGATAAGGTCAAAAAACCCTTGGACCCCCCATACGACGGCCCCTTCAGAGTCTCCAACCGCATGAGCGACCGTGTCTTCGAGATCGACATCCGAGGCAAACGATCCACGGTCAGTGTCGAGAGACTCAAACCTTGTTTCCTGGAGGCTTCAGCCCCAGACCCTCAACCCGCACCAATACCCGACCCCACCAGCAACCACCAGCCGCCCCAACCACCACGTACCCGTAGCCAAGCGCGCCCCCCTGGACAAACCAAACCCACCGGACCCCTAGCTACCTAACACCCCTCCCGCCACACACCAACCTACTCCCTTCGCCCTACCCTTATTTCGTGACTGCGTCACTGGGCGGGGAGTACTGTGGGGGTTCTCTACATCACACAGAACCAACCCACAACCCTAACCTGCAAACATGCAAAAATCAAATCTGCAATAGCATATATTCCCAAATATGCAATAAAATATTTCCCAAACCTCCAAGAGAATATAATTCAACCGAATATATTCTAATCACCACCACATGCATTTTCCCAAAATTGCGTTACTCAATTATCCATATTTCCTCAACGCAACCAAACAATCCACATTTCCCCGAAACTCGTATGCCATAGCAAACGCATATTCAATCCTCAACGGAACATCAGCAAGCATACCCAGCCGCACACATTTCTCCGAAGTTCATATGCCTTAACAAAGCGTATACCCAATCCTCAACGGAACACTACCAACCAAATAAACCGCGCACATTTCCCCGAAATTATTTCGGTTAACATTTCTATCTAAACGATATCCCTTGCTTGCACCCAAGCCATTCCAATTTCCCCCGAAAATGCATGCCCATACTCGCTCGCGTCGCCCAACCAATTCCCGGTACACCACAACCAACGAAGTCAACCCAGCCTGTACGGCCAGAATTCGTTGGAACTGAATTCCTATGCGAGCATAGCAACTCGTCCACAATTCCCCGTAATTGGCAGCAAGCCTAACTCTGCTATGACGCACCGCCACGACGCAATGAATGAATTATATTCATTCATGAGGCAGTCGACATCTAACCGCCATCACGCGCGCATCCCTCCCTTTTTCCGTCATCCGCCAGTAAGTCGCTAACCACCCGCCAAACGGCGCACAACAACCAGTCGTTGTCCAGCCACCTCAAGAATCGGGTCTGGTGCCACCGTCATCCACTACGTACGCGAATCAGTTCGTTAAACTAAACCATTACGTCGCGTATTTAGACTAAGTCAATCGCAGTTTATCCCAATGTAATTCGGGTGTATTCAAGCGATCAGTTTGTTAGGGCAAACCACCGCGTTACGAACATAGACTAAATCAACCACAGTTTAATCTAGTGCAAGTGTTCTCAAGCATTCAGTTTGCTAAAGTAATCCGGAACTTTTGTGCCCAGACTAAATTAATAACGGTTTAATGAATTGTTCCTTCGCCTCCATTTTCAACCAAGCCACCGAGTTGTGTAACTAGGCTAAAGCAATATCCAATACCAGCGGTTAACCGCAGTACCAAATGTAATTTAGTGTTTTCGCGATTCAAGTCACCTGCGCAATAAAGACAGAATTAATAAAGGATTTGGAGTCGAGTTATTTATTTGCGGAGTACATCAAAGCGATTCGATCGCCGTTCTAGACGTAGCGTCCTAGTCCGTCGCCGGTACTCGGGCTCCGGACGATCAGCTTTGTGAAGAGTTAATAGGTGGATGGAGTGAAGCCAGTGCGGTACGTCCGCACATACAACCCAATACCCCACAGTATCCTAAACGCAGTTTTCATTTAATGAGTGGTTGCTATTTATCCAGCTGACCCTCATTATCGAACGATGCATAGGTCGCTTTTCCCTTTGTATTGTAATTGCCCTGAATCCATCCCTCATGACCTCGATGCATAATCAAATACAAACCCCATTAGCATCCCACGAAATTCGATTTGTTTGTTTCAACGCACACCCATCTCCTGGATGCACATTATGCCCCTCCTTGGTGTTTCAAATTCGTTATCATGGTGTGTCCTATGAAAGAACCCATGTACACACATGCATGTGTACTCAAATTCATCCGCTGACCACAATGGTCACGCGATCTCCCGCTCCTCGTCGCGCGCCGAGGTCGCGAAAATACCCGGATTCGTGTGGGTAGTCAACTGAAATTATAAAAAAACCCAATATCGTATTAATAATAAGTTTATGCGGAGCATAAGAACGCTAACATGTTTAATAATGTTTTAGAACAATAGTAATGATTGTGAAATATCAGAACCTTCAATAATAAATAAAAAGTGCGTGTCAATTATAGAGACAAATTTGAGTGTTTCATTTACTTCCCTCCTCGTGAACTCCTTGTGGTCGGTGTGTTGCGGAGTTTGTTTTTTCTGATGAACAGTTGCTGCGGTGGAACATACGTTTCGTGATTGATGGTGGAGAAGTGAACCATGTGTCCGTGCCCGGCATAATACTTCTCGCTCTCCACAAGATCACACCAATATT
Source organism: Microdon myrmicae (assembly GCA_963931805.1). Classification (NCBI taxonomy): domain Eukaryota; kingdom Metazoa; phylum Arthropoda; class Insecta; order Diptera; family Syrphidae; genus Microdon; species Microdon myrmicae. The sequence goes on from OZ007496.1 coordinate 182,298,989, forward strand.
CTTCGAAAATCTGGGACCATCAGGTATAATAAGCAGTGAGTGGATCTTGGTGGTCTACTATAACATGGATTTATACTGCAAGGAGATGCAACTTGTCAAAAGTTACTATGGCAAATTGGTGGACGTGTGCAAGCTATTACACCACAACAATGAATATCAGCAGATCATTGACCAATATTAACACCTGATCAATGCATTGACCTAGAATAATGAAAACGAAAGAACCAAAAGATTGAAGAGTGGAGCGGTAAAATGTATCGGAATATAGCTGATGCACTGTATACTTGGTTCCGAATATGCTGACTATATGGAAAATACGATACGAACGGTTGAACAAAATGAAGTATATCTTTCTGATTTGTTGAAAAATCAAACTTCACTAATAGATGACTCAACATCATGCAGAGGGACCAGATAACCATAAGAAGCCAATTTAAGGAATTATATGACCGCATTAATCGAATGACATTGGACGCGAATGAAGCTCATAAAGAACTCTATCAAACACAACCTTGGCATATTTTCCATGCAATGTAACATATTGTGACGCATATGACAATCAGTACTAGAATATTCTAGAGAGTCCGAAACAGAGCACTAGAATATTCTATAAAGTAATGGAAAACTGGAGACTAGGAACAGTAGAACATTCAAGGCAATGGAACGGACGGAAACGAAACGCTGAAACAGTATAAATACGTCGCACACAGAGCATAGCCATGAGTAAGAAGTAGAACGTGAAGCAAGCGATAAGTGTGGTAGTAATAAGTAAGCAGTAAAATACGCGATAATTACGGAAGCGATAATAAAGAATACGTTAAGTGTATGGTAAAAAGTAACGATTGTTATTACGGACTAATAAAATGTCACATTAATTCAGAATCGATTTAACGGCTCTTATTTATTTACAAATAATTAATCCAGCGAACCCTAAGCTCGCTACAATTGGTGTCAGAAGTGGGATTAATTATTGTTTAAGTGAATAAGTGTGTGAAAGTGTGTTGTGACGATGTCGGATAGACATTTGGAGGATCTTCGCGTTCCTGAGTTGAAGAAGGAACTTGAGAACCGGAATCTGGATAGCAGAGGACAGAAGCAAATTCTTCCACAGCGTCTGCAAGCAGCAATGGAGGACGAGGGTATTGATGTCGACACATATGTTTTTGCGATTGTGCCAGACTGCCCGGATGGAGAAGAAACAGCGAGTCAAGATGGTGCCAATGTAACGGAGAAGAGTTCGCCGCCGTTGGACATTTCGGAGATGTTCAGGATGATGATGGTAAAATTGGATGCGCGAGCTGCAAAATTTGATGCGCGAGCTGCAGAGGTTAATGCAAAATTGGATGCCCAAATGCAGTGTATGAAAGAATTCTGGGACTCGAAAGCGGAAGAATCTGAGGATGAGGAGGAATTGGAGCCACATGAAATGAAGAAACTCAGGAAGAGCAAAGCTATGGCCGACAGCAGTGAGGAAGAGGAGGAAAATGACGATGATGTGTTACGTGAAGAACTGAAGGATTTCATCGATGATAACCCGATTGAAGAGGACGGCAGTGATGATGAAGACACTGATGCTTCAGGCCGTTCCTTGAAACGGATTTACAATGATGATGACGAGTTGGACGACCGACTGGAAGACGACGACTGTGACCTTGTTGAAGAGAATCTTGGTTTGAAAGTCGAAGGCAGAAAGCGTTCCAAGCGTCTGCGTCGTACACCGGACGAAGAAAGTGATGGAGAGGAAGACGACGACTGTGACCTTATTGAAGAGAATCTTGGTTTGAAAGTCGAAGGCAGAAAGCGTCTGCGTCGTACACAGGGTGAAGAAAGTGATGGAGAGGAACAACACGTCGATGAAGGTTCAGCACGTGAGGCTATAGACGAACAGCTATTCGACGACGAAGACGATGTTGAACGCCGCTCTGAACGTAGTCACAGGGAAACTGAGGCGGGAAAACATTTCAATGAATTGGAAAGGGGTCACTTTACGGATTTGGACAATGAAATCCGTAAAACGGATATTCCTGAGCGAATGCAATTAGGCGAAGTTCCGGTTACGCCTGTTCCAGAGGGACCCAACGAGCTACAAGATGAAGCTGAATGGATTTACAAACAGGCGTTTTGTAAATCAACTGTTTCCAAACAAGAGAGATCAACGGATGTTGGAGGTCGAGACCGCTATTGTAAGCCACCACATACGGGGGGAAAGATCAAGCAAGCCCTAGATTGTAGGCGTAATCAACAGCTAGAGGTGCCGTTCATTGCGTTCTAAAGAGAAGAACACGTGAAACCAGAATTAACGTGCGACGATCTATGGAAAGCCTATTACTACGACGCAGGCTGGTGTTTACTGTCAGCTCCAAAGAACAAACTGCTCCAGTTATTTGAAAAGATGCGAAACTACCAGTTGGATACGGTTATGAAATCGACAGATGCTCCAATACCAGATGATACGCGTGTAAGTAAAGATGAAGATCTAGACCGCTTACGTGATGTGCAAACTCCAGAAGAGCTTAAGGGTGTGCACATGCATTTTCTCTTTTACTATTCGCATGAGATCCCTAAAATGCAACAGGAATTCCGTCGTCAGGAAAAGGAAGAATGGCGGCAGGCTAGAGCTGACGCGAAAAGGAGAGCAGTAGAAAATTTAGATGAAGATCAAGAACTTCCACCGCCGAACGCCAAGATGAAAGTGGTGCATCGCGACCGACTGGCGGCTTTTGTTGGCCCGGGAGACCAGTGGACTTAGTTCGGGACGAACTAATCTAGGCGGAGGGTAGTGTGACGCATATGACAATCAGTACTAGAATATTCTAGAGAGTCCGAAACAGAGTACTAGAATATTCTATAAAGTAATTGAAAACTGGAGACTAGGAACAGTAGAACATTCAAGGCAATGGAACGGACGGAAACGAAACGCTGAAACAGTATAAATACGTCGCGCACAGAGCATAACCATGAGTAAGAAGTAGAACGTGAAGCAAGCGATAAGTGTAGTAGTAATAAGTAATAAGTAAGCAGTAAAATACGCGATAATTACGGAAGCGATAATAAAGAAAACGTTAAGTGTACGGTAAAAAGTAACGATTGTTATTACGGACTAATAAAATGTCACATTAATTCAGAATCGATTTAACGGCTCTTATTTATTTACAAATAATTAATCCAGCGAACCCTAAGCTCGCTACAATATGATAAAAATTGTGAACTATTATAAGAAATAAAGGACAAAACATTTCACATGAAATAAATTATTATATAATACAAAAAATTACAATATAAATGTCTTGAGTTTATACTTTTTCTTAAGTGATATTTGTTTTTTTTTCAGAAAACTAATTACCATTCCTGGTAAAAAAGCAATTAAACCATTAAATGGTTTTCCCAGAATTGGTTCGGTTGACAATACTTTGTCACAAAAAAAAAACCAGTCATAAAACTTTATTACTCATTCCAAGAAAACTAAAAATTTACGTTTGAGTCTATAATTTTTCACAGCACTGTACATGATCGAGTTCCTGGAATGTATTGTCGGCTTGTTATTGTTGCCTATATTTTGAGGGGTTGCCGGTAATCCGGGAGATGCTAACAAGACGAAGGGAGCGCTTGCGAATTACTAGATGACCGTTTGATGATGTTAATTATTTACAGAACGAATGTGATGGGCGTCTCTAAAAAAAATAAATAATGAACTAGCTTTACTTTTCAGCTTGAATACTAGGTGTGACAAAAAAATTATAATGAACGCAACACCGAATTGAATCCTAAAAGTCAACTTTTAAAACTAATTAAACTTTTAGCTTATTTCATGCAATTTGGTTCATGACTGTACCGTAAAGAAAACTTAAAAAGCGTCCGACTTAAATTTAAGCTTATAATAGATATATGCCTAAGCTTTGTCGGAGCTTTTCGATTAAAACTTTAGAATGAATTTTATTAAGAAATAATATAATTATTATCTTATCATCAATATTTATCAAAAGTGACTTCATAAAACCTTCCTGATATAAATACTGGTCCCTATTGGCGACAAACTTGACTAAGTCATTTTCACAATCTTCGCTTGATGCTAATTTTTATATCACTCTGGAAGTTTATTGATTATAAGAAAGATGGTAATAATTTGGTGCTAGCTCCGGACAATAAGGTTGATACATTAAGAATTTATAACCATGTTCTCCGAGATTCTGGCGAGCCATTGTAGATATGTGTAGCCAGGTGTAATGCTTTCGGGTTAGGATCGCCATGTAATATATTTGTATAAATATATTTTTGGGTGGCAAGTATGTAAATTTTATCCTAAGATTGTCTATGACTTAACTTCCCTAATGGTTGCTGTTTAATCGCATCCCGCTAAAAGTGTATGGTGAAATCGTAGCAGTTGGTGAATCAAAGACGCTGTTGGTTTTTGATTGATTTATTATCGAAATTGTTGGGGTATTTATACTCCCAATCAATCACTCAATTATTTACAAATTTCTTAATCCACTCATACAATTTTTGCTTAACAAGCCATTTCATTCTTAATTCATAATTCACTCAATACAATTTGCTTATTGTGCTATTCTATTTTCTATCACCAGCTTGGCGCATAGTGTAAGAACAATGATACGATTTGACCCAATTAATTCGTGAATCACTTGCTAGCAGCAAGCTCGCAAGCCGGTGTCATATGATTCTTTCAAATCGTAACTGGAGCAATTCGTTTCTTTTACTCAATGAAAAGAATCGAACTTGAATTATTGTCGACAACGAATGCTGGTTACGTGACACTTGCTAATTGTGGCAAGGGCAGTTGATTCATTTGATATTATTCTTCATGGTCATTTCATGGGCATGTTGTTACACTACACAGGGTTCCCCTATTCTGTTGGCCAATTCAGGGCAATAGCTACCTTTAAACGGTCCAATTGTTGATGGTAGGAGTCCGAATTTATTGTTGGTCCATATCGAAGTAACTTATAGTAGATGATTTATTTCCAGTACAAAGAAATGCAAAGTAAAATCTAACTGGTAGTTAGTGTGACGACCGTTTGAGCCGCTTTACTGCCCTTTGGCAACGATCGTTTTTCCATAATATTTTCAAATGTGATATATTTTGTGGCGGTTCCGCCAAACCCCATTGTTACTTACCTGAAAAACCGCCATAACTTCGACCCAACCATATAAGTTTCGCTAATGCAATCGCATTAGCACCTTAAATGCTTTACGCACCCAGGTTATCTAAGGTATAACCCAAAAGTCCCTGTAAAAGACTTCTTACCTTTCATGCATCTCTTCGCATACAAATTCCCTACAAGAATTCTTTCAATTATACAGGAGCATAAAATTAAAACCTATTCGGTGCCTTCGGTTGCCAGGCAAATTCCAACCTTCCCTCAACTGCACCGCAATCTCCCCGCAGCAAAAACATTTCCTTTCCAAGGATAATTAATGCTTTCAATGGCATTATCTGGAAATGCCTGTAAAGACATTTTCCCACAAGGGCATACGTACATGTATCAATGCATCTCTGCATTAGCGACCAAGAACTGAATTCCCAATTAGTGTAAACACTCACACTAGAGTTCGACACCTGGGTCGCCTTAGATGCCATATACAATTGGCATAGATGTTATACAAACCGTCTTTGTGTAACCATCTGAATTGCTTCGCAATACCTTGCGACTATCGATACAGCTGCAAGCAGATTACCCAGAAATGCTCCTTTGTTTGAATCTCAAAACAATCATCGACTTCGCGCTTAGCCGCCGGATTGGATTCAATAGCATAAACATATGCAAACAAAAGAATCCGATTCTCGCAGTCGGCAGAGATACGATATAGGATCCCTATTGTATAAAGTATCGCATTCCCTTTTAGCATTTAATGAGTGGCCTCTATTTACTCAGCTGACCCTCATTACCGAACGATGCCTTAGGTCGCTTTTTCCTTTGTTCTGTATCCCTTGTCTAGGTTTCGTTTCTCTTAGACCTGCGAGCGTTAGTAAACAATCTGATCTCAACGATCGACTTCACGCACACCACTACAGGACCTCACCAGTGAGATCCTCTTTCCTCGTTTTCTTGGGGAAACTCACCCCTTTAGAGAGTCGGCTCTGCACGAGCCGTTTATTGGGAGTCCTATTGCACCCGCCGACCGAGCCGGTCGCGCCACCCCCGCTCCCCGGTGCGCACGGGGACGCGATAATATACAGAGTCGTTGGCGTAGTAAATTCGAATTCCTCGGTATTGCTGTACGTACATTTTATTCGTCACCCATTGAGTTGAGCAGTATTTTGTCGGTTATTTGATTCCGGAGGATTTTGTTAAAATATACATTTCATCGAATGACAAAAAGAAATACTTCATATAAATTAGTGTTAGTATTAATTTACATTACGTTCAATACTGTTAACAAAGGTAGTAGTTTTTTTATTTGGAGAATAAAATTAAACAAAATGACACCAGTGTGTTTAATTTTCCGGCTGCAGTTCCTGGGTGTTTTTAATGTGTTTTACTTCCTTCTCGTTTTCTCCTGGTGAACAGTTCTCTTTTATTACTGCGGTGGAACAATCGGAGTGTTAACGAAAAGTTGTGGGACGAAGTAGAACTCGCACCCATGCTGGTGCCACGACCTCGTTCTCCACAATTTCATCCTCAGCGACCACCCATTTAAAAATAAATTGATTTTGTTCCATTTGGCTAAGACTTTGAAGAAATTCAATCCATCATGTTTTTTTGCGACTATCGCGTTGTACCATTGCCTTTTCGAATCCAGCTTTAATCAGATAGTTTAAACCGGTTTTATGGTAGATCTTTAGCTCCTGTGCGATACTACGATTGCTAACATGTTGTTCTATTTTGAGCAATCACATGATTTCAACGAAATTTTATTTACGCTTGTCTTCAACATCGAAACTATCGGAACTACGAAACCTACATAGCCTATAGTTGGATGTATTTCGAGACCATAAGCACCATTCAAAATTTTAGCCAACCGGATTGTATTTTTACCTTTATCAAAGCCAAATTATAACATTATCGAATCTTGCCTTTGTTAATTTCCTTATTTTACATCCTATAACTGATAACTAAGTTGAGTAAACAAAAAACTGGCAAAGAATTGGTTTAGTAGAGAATGTTATTTTTTTCCAGGAGCATAAGTCTGAATTCGTTTGATTAATACTTTTCGAGAAATACATTCTCTCAAATGTCTACCGGACTTTCTCATTTAAAATTCTTGCGTAATCCTATTGTCAAATTTTTTTTGCCACCAGGTTGGTACCACGCACACCACTACAGGACCTCACCAGTGAGATCCTCTTTCCTCGTTTTCTTGGGGAAACTCACCCCTTTAGAGAGTCGGCTCTGCACGAGCCGTTTATTGGGAGTCCTATTGCACCCGCCGACCGAGCCGGTCGCGCCACCCCCGCTCCCCGGTGCGCACGGGGACGCGATAATATACAGAGTCGTTGGCGTAGTAAATTCGAATTCCTCGGTATTGCTGTACGTACATTTTATTCGTCACCCATTGAGTTGAGCAGTATTTTGTCGGTTATTTGATTCCGGAGGATTTTGTTAAAATATACATTTCATCGAATGACAAAAAGAAATACTTCATATAAATTAGTGTTAGTATTAATTTACATTACGTTCAATACTGTTAACAAAGGTAGTAGTTTTTTTATTTGGAGAATAAAATTAAACAAAATGACACCAGTGTGTTTAATTTTCCGGCTGCAGTTCCTGGGTGTTTTTAATGTGTTTTACTTCCTTCTCGTTTTCTCCTGGTGAACAGTTCTCTTTTATTACTGCGGTGGAACAATCGGAGTGTTAACGAAAAGTTGTGGGACGAAGTAGAACTCGCACCCATGCTGGTGCCACGACCTCGTTCTCCACAATTTCATCCTCAGCGACCACCCATTTAAAAATAAATTGATTTTGTTCCATTTGGCTAAGACTTTGAAGAAATTCAATCCATCATGTTTTTTTGCGACTATCGCGTTGTACCATTGCCTTTTCGAATCCAGCTTTAATCAGATAGTTTAAACCGGTTTTATGGTAGATCTTTAGCTCCTGTGCGATACTACGATTGCTAACATGTTGTTCTATTTTGAGCAATCACATGATTTCAACGAAATTTTATTTACGCTTGTCTTCAACATCGAAACTATCGGAACTACGAAACCTACATAGCCTATAGTTGGATGTATTTCGAGACCATAAGCACCATTCAAAATTTTAGCCAACCGGATTGTATTTTTACCTTTATCAAAGCCAAATTATAACATTATCGAATCTTGCCTTTGTTAATTTCCTTATTTTACATCCTATAACTGATAACTAAGTTGAGTAAACAAAAAACTGGCAAAGAATTGGTTTAGTAGAGAATGTTATTTTTTTCCAGGAGCATAAGTCTGAATTCGTTTGATTAATACTTTTCGAGAAATACATTCTCTCAAATGTCTACCGGACTTTCTCATTTAAAATTCTTGCGTAATCCTATTGTCAAATTTTTTTTGCCACCAGGTTGGTACCACTGTGGGACTATTGAGCGCTATTTAACAAATAGTTTATTTACAGCTGCTGATTTTGTTGGTTCACCTCAAGTTCGTTTTCGATTTTTATAATGGATAATTTAGTTGAGCAAACAGTTTGCATTAAATATTGTGTTTTTTTCTTGTGCGGATTCGTTGAAAATGTCGGTTAAGACCAATTTCGACCCGGTTCGATTGATGAAGATACGGTGGCGGTTCCGCCAAACGCCACTGTCTACTTGCCCAATTACTCTTAAGCTTCCTGTGCTGAAGCTCCTCAAACCCCATTGCTTCCCGCTAATGCAATTGCATTAGCACCTGTAAAAGCTTTGCGCAACAAGGTTATCTAAGGCATAACCTAAAAGTTCCTGTAAAAGAGTTCTTACCCCCATGCATCAATTCGCTTTCAAATTCCCTACACGAATTCTTTTCACAGGATCATAAACCCCAAACCTACTCTTCACCGTTTGTATGCCAAGCAATCCTGCTACGCAAGTGGGTATGGGGAGGAGGTATTGTGCCTAACACGGACACTCCGTTCACTTCCTCTTCCATCATAAATTATTCGCCGCGTATAACACAGAACCAAAAGAACGATTAACTAAACACACCCAGGAACGCGGAACATAACAATCACGATCACTGGTGGAAACTGCAACACAGGGAAATAAAAAAATTAAAACGCACTGTCTAGTGGTGATCACAGTTTTTATTATTTTAATAGCTTAATTTTTTTCACTTTTTACACAGTTTTATTTGTACCGCGGTCACTAGAGAAATTGGTGTTTTTTTTCTTACTTGACTTCACACACACGACTCAGGGGTATATTGCGTCCGCAGCGCTACGCGCAGCGCGAGTCGCACGATGTAATTTGATTCCCCACGAGGGTTAGAATCTGGTTCTTGATTCACCCTCGATTCGGTGGTGGTGGATATCCTCTCTACTAAGGATATGTTTTACCTACCACAAGAGAGACGTAAAGTCTCTTTTTGTGGAACAGAGAACCAGATCTCGTAATGCATATCATGGTGGTATGTGTGATCGTACCCGTCACCGTGTTTATCGTTGCGTTTAGCAAAGGATAAACGAAACTCGAAACGAGAAAAAAAAAGAACAAAGGGAGAAGCGACCTAAGACATCGGCCTTTAATGAGGGTCGGCTAAATAAATAAGCTGCAACTCATTAAATGGGAAATGCATTTGGGATACGTCAAACAATTTAAATTGTTTATCGTAAAGCCAGAATGCCTGCGGTAGAATAGAATTCTTTTGTTTGCACATGTTGCGTGCTAAAGAATTTGGTTTTAGCGGCTATTGCGCTAATTGTATGCAGCTGTTTCAATAGGCTGCTAGTCCCCAGCCAATGTGTATGTGGGGAACATTGTTGTACACATGGTGAGGTTGGGAATAGCCGACTCAATGATCATTATCCCTGACTATAATGGTTACATGGTACTGTAACCGATATGTTTTCTATCAGGGATATGAGGTTTGTTCTTTAAGGAATTCTTCTAGGAAGGCAAATATGATGCATTGAATTATGAATGCCTGAGAATCCTTTTAGGAAATTTCCTGTAATGCGTTGAAAGCATTAATGTCCCTGTACAAGGAAATGTTTCAGGTATGCTGGGTGGAGATTGCGGTGCAGGTGTGGGAAAGTTGAAATTTGCCAGGGGTTCTTGAAAAGGTAGAAAGAAATTCTTACAGGGAATTTGTATGCGAAGGGATGCATGAAGGTAAGTTTTCTTTTCCAGGGACTTTTTGGATTAAGGATTTGATCTCATTAATGCGTGAAGTATTTAAGGTGCTAATGCGATTGCATTAGTGAAATTAGGAGATTGGTGGAAGTTATGGGGGTTTTTTAGGAAAGCGAACCGTGGGGTTTGGCGGAACCGCGACATGGGCACCACATGTCCACCACCAAGGCCATCATGATTCCTTGCATCAACGCATCATTGCGTTTCTCCAAATACATTATGGTTCACATTTAATGTAACCTTGTAATCTCGTCGATTTTTCCTGCATGCGCATTGCTTGGCGACTTATTTGTCTAACGACATAATGGAACACCAAAACAGCTTGCGGACGCAGCTGCATACAATTAGCGCAAAGCCGCTAAAACCGAATTCTTCAGCATGCATCATGTGCCAAACAAAAGAATTCGGTTCGTCCGCAGGCATTCTGGCGATACGATAAACAGTTCAAATTGTTTGAAGTATCCCAAATCCATTCACGCCTAAGGAATGCAGCCTATTCATATAGCCGAACCTCATAATATTCGATCACTTTTGTCCAGCAAAATGCGGTACACGATCACCCATCGTATACCTAAATTGCCTTGGCCTCAGCAGCATATTCAAATGCAAATAAAAATCCATTAGCACCATTTCTCCGACGCATTGCCGTCTATTTATATAGCCACAAAGCACATCATAAACAATGATCCTCACGATCCCTTTGTCCTTACAGTTTTTCTGCTGCGTTCTCGTGGCCTCGTTGCACGAGAAAACCAATGTGATCTGAACGATCATACATACATACCACCATGGTCGAGATCTGGTTTTCTATTTCACAAGGAGAGACTTTACGTTTCTCTTGTGGTAAGTAAACGTATCCTAAGCCGAGAGGGTATTCACCACCATCGAATCGAGGGTGAATCAGGAGCCAGATTCCAACCCTCGAGGAGTCTTGTTACAACCATCAAACGAGGCGCACTTAAAATCGCGATTCATCCCCCGTAAGCGCGTTACGGGGGATGCGTACTCCCCCGAGTTTATAAGGAGTTTTATAACAAAGTTTAATAGAGTGTTGAGTCTAGTGAGTCGAGAGTCGCGTTCTACAACCACAAACATGTATTCGGGTTTCATGTATTAGTTACAAATATTAATTTCTAATTATTCTGAACATTATATATAAAATAACAAGCGGTTTGCATTAAAAATAAAAAGCGATGATCACCAAACAACAATACCTAGTGCGTTTTATTATTCTTCTTTTCTTCGTGTGCCGTTTGCTGTGTTGTTTAGTGTTTGATCCAGTGAACCATAATACTGTGAACAGTGTTCGGCGGAACAATTGGTGAATACGTTGTGGGGTCATAGTAGAAACCAGTGTCCATGCCGGCGCACAGACTATCTGGTATCACCTAGAACCAAGTTCGTGTTTATATATGATTTATAACAATTCCAGTTGGCGATGGAGTAGTTGCGGTATAAACTGGTACGATTTACAGATGCTGTATGATTCGCTGTGAGGCTGATCGGAAGGTGGTCTGAACTTAACGCATTTAGAGTTAATAGTACTGAGCAGTAATTTGGAATATTAGTGATATATAGATCGAGAGTTGAGGGGTTCATGTTAGCAGTCGATGGGATATAGGTGGGAAAAAGTGGATAAAGTATGGAAAAACTTGGGCTGGATTCAGTAATATCTAGTAAAATATTACCCTAGCAGTTTGCCCTAAGACAATTCCACGACTGATGTCTACAGTTTAGATCACCGCCAATAATTACCTTGTTTCGAGTGTTGACTCTACACAATTTTTGCAGATCCCGCTTAAAGTAAGTAGATTTCTCAATGTTTCCATTTCCTCCAGGGAAATAGACCGGAAAAAATAATGAAATAAATGAAAAAAAATGATGGAGGCCAGAAGCCCAGGTGGATGAAGGAGGTTGAGGTTGACGCACAGATCGGGGTAGTGGAGGAAAATTATCAATGGATAATCGGTCGGGCAGTGGCTGCTGTTTGTCACTCGGATGCTGTAGGGACGTTGTATTTCCTGTACCACGTCCACGTGGGGATAATTTGCGACGAATGTCTAGGTAGTGCTTTAGCGGATTATTATGTTGTGCCGAACACAGCTTGCCGCAGAGAAAACATACACACACAGAGCGAACGCGGTTACAAATGAAACACCAAGAAAATTGTTTTGAATTTTATTTTAATCGTGGTTGTCTATTGTTATTTTGAATTATAAGTTTCGCTGTTTTTCTTACGAAATAAGTGCCGAGTAATTTATCGAAAAAGAATGTTCTTATCGTATCTAAAAACACATTGTAGGCGATAACAAATACGAAAACAAATCGAATCACAAATACGGCACACATTCACTTTTGATGACACGAAAAGTATTAAAGATTCTTGGCGCGGATTGACCTCCTCGGCGGGGTTCTCTGGTCTCCTCTCTGGACGGATATTCGATATACACTTCTCGTCCCGGTTACGATCCAAATTAGACTCTCCGTCTGCCCAAAAAAAAAAAAAAAATATCCCGATTCAGATTTCCGATCTGTATCTGCACAGGAGAAAATTTCCCATTTCATCTGATAACAGAATTTTCCACAGTATCTGTTAGCAGTATACCATATTCCTTTTCATCTCACGAGGAGAATTCCCCATAGGATCTGGAAGGAGAAATCTTACCTAATCATCATCATTATCACCATTCGATGCTGGTGGTCGGTATCTCGTTTCTTCCTTTGTTTACGGATCGGATGCCGCACATCTGGCATGCGGCAAAGGGTCGCCTGCATTTCGGATGTGTACCGGATTATGGGATGTAAGGCTTTGTTTGACTTTCCCATCGTACATCTATCTGGGATAGTGTTTAGAGTTTAAGCTGCTAATTAGCGGCGCAACGAATTGATTGTTTGCGCAAGTGTGCCTGAGTTAGGCGCTAATTGCATTTAGGTACGAGCGTATGCATCCGTCGCTCGGTCTATTTACCGAAAATATAATTCCTTGGAAACATCGTGCAGATGTTTAGGATGGGAGATTTATGACCTGTATTCTGGCATTGGTTTTGCATACGATGAATGGGTGCGTTGACTCGATATTGAAAGTTTTTGAACGTTAAGTTCCTTGTTTTTTTTTATATCGGGTTCAACATTGTTGCAGCTTCCTATGACCCTTGTTACAGGTATGATCAAGAGCTTTGGGACATGTGTCTGTGGGCACGTGTAATGAATAAGGTAATCATGTTCCTCGAAGGGTAGGAACCTTACCTGAGTGGAATTGTGCGTTCGTAGAATGCTTTCGGTGCTTTCGGCTAATGCATTCAGAATCGGTGGATTTATGTGGCCCACTGCAATTTGCACACTTGATGACCTTTTGGCGGTTCCGACAAACCCCACGGCCCACTTACCTGAAAAACCCCCATAACTGCTACCCAACTTCCTTAAGTTCGCTAATGCAATCACATTAGCACCTTAAATGCTTCACGCATTAAATAGATCAAATTTATAATCTAAAAGTCCCTCACCTTCCATGCATCTCTTCGCATACAAATTTCCTATAAGAATTCTTTAATAACTAATCATGGATCCCTAACCCATCCGGCACTCTGATATGCCAAGCAATTCCGCTGTCCACGTGCACACCGCATGTCCCTGGCAATTCCACGGCCTCGGCAGGCTTTTGTTCAAGGGACAAAAGCAAACACTAGCGTCTAGTGTCATAAACCGAATTCCTTCGCATGTAAACATGCATAAAAATTCGATCCCATTTCGTTCTGCAAGATACGGTACACGACCACCCATCGTATACCTAAATTGCTTTAGCATCACCAGCATATTAGCAACACGGCTATTTACCCAGCCGCAATAGACTCACCCATGATTTGTTTTCAAACGAATTATCCAGCATATACAAATGCAAGCAAATTCGTTCGGCCACCGACCTAAGATACGATATACAATTTTCATTGTATAAAGTATCGCAACCATTAGCACCTTTGCCAATGTCTATTTGTATATTTACACAAGGGCATCACTCATCTAAGACTTTTATGATGCCATCGTCTCATCTTTTCTTTTACCACATTTCTTCGATGCATCGTCGTCTATTTATTTAGACGCATTGCACTTTATAGACAACGATTTTCTCGATCCCTTTGTCCTTGCCGCCTGCCTGTTTTGTTTTGCCATTGGCTCCGCGCATGAATAAACAACACATATCTAAACGATCACACACATACCACCATGATCTTCATTACGAGATCTGGTTTTCTATTCCACCAAGAGAGACTTTACGTTTCTCTGGTGGTAAGTAAAAACATATCCTTAGTGGAGAGGATATCTACCACCACACCACAAACTCACCCCATTAGCGAGTCGGCTCTGTACGAGCCGTTTATCGCTGAGTCGTTTAACATCACCCGACCGAGCCAGACGGCCCGTCTTCCGCTTCCCGTTTCGCGCACGGGGACGTAGTTATCACCAGTCTAGTCAAGTAGGCGCGCGAGAAATATAAATAATCCGAATCTGTGTTCTTACATCTAATTTAGTGTGGCGGCATATAAATAAGACATGAATTAATTGGAATAATAAAATAAAAGAACTTCGAATAACTAAACCAGTGTTTCATTGTTACTTTTGTCGACGTTTTGTTTCGGAGTTTCCTTTGTGCTTTTCTCCCAGCGCGTCCGTTTTATCCTTGGTGTGATTGATTTTCTGGTGGACACAATTGGTGCAGCTCAACTTTTGATTGGTGAGGACGAAGTAGAACCCTGCGCCCATGCGCGCTCAGTCCTCGTTCCCCACAGTCTCATTCGTTTTGCAGTCGGATGTTTTTTGGTTTCCAGAACAGATTGCACAGAAGCTATTTATGTGACAATGCATCGAGCCGTGGCCGTAAAGCTGACAATTATGACATTGTGTGACCTTACCTGGATGATGTTTTTTGAAGTCCCAGCTAACGATAGTTTTGAACAAGGTAGAGAAATTACGTTTGAGTTCATTTAATTTTATAGTACCGCGTTGGATGTAAATAATGTACAAGTAGTGTTTGTACATGGCTTGTTGTTGAATTTATGGTGATGGTTTTAACATCTAAGCACTTAATCCCGAGTGGAATTAGTTCATTCTTGACTATGTCGTTGCTAATTAAGTCTAATCCGGGTGACACTACCTTTAGTGGGCGATTTTCCTTTCGCGAGTGGGTAAAAAACTCACATTTTAACCGCAAGAGTTCGGTTCTATTTTTGTTGTATATGTCCATTATTGGGGAACATATTTTTGTCCAAGTGCTATGTTTTTAATTAAGTAGTTGTCTATTTTAATGTTATTCAAAATAATTCGCGCTTTAGCACTGGTTGATTTTAAAACCACAATTGGCGGAACGGTTTCTTTTGTTACTTCTACACACTGATCGACGTTGGTAAAATCCATTTCAGGGGAGTCCTCCATTAGACTTTGAACTGGTTGGAAATAGTTAGTGTTTGAACTCATTTTGAATTTGGCTATACCAATACCGGAGTCGTAACGCAACCGTTTAGCTTTGATTTTACTTAACTCACGTGGCCCTGGGGCCATAACTTAACGGATTTCACACTTGATCAAGTTATGTGTTTGTGGTAGCAAAGCAAAGAAAACAACATAACAAGATAATGGCTTGTGATAATTGTTGTGAATATAACGGTTGATGTAAATTAAGAAAAATAGCACGAGCAAAACTGAGAGACAAGTTGTCGGTTTGAAAGTCAGCCAGGTACTTGAGAGACTATGAAAATGTCCAAAGAACGTGTTTGTCACTTATTAAATCAAGATTTAAGCATGAGAAAGCTTTCCGCGCGTTGGGTGCCGCGTTTGCTCACGTGACCAAAAACGTGTTCGAATAAACATTTCCAACGCTCTGTTGGCGCAGTTTATGCGCAATAACTCCGAGTTTCGGCGCCGATTAATTACTGTCGATTAAACTTGGATACACTTTTATACGCCCGAAACAAAAATACAGTTAAAACACTGGACTGCAAAGGAGGAATCGGCTCGAAAAAAGCAAAAACTATTTTTCGGCTGGGAAAGTAATGGCGACTGTTTTTTGTGATACTCATAGAGTTATCTTAATTGATTAGCTTCAAAAAGGAGAAACCATTACAGGAGTATACTACGCATCATTACTTGACCAACTGAAGGCAGAAATGGCGGAAAAACGGGCACATTTGCAGAAAAAGAAAATCCTGTTTCACCAAGACAACGCGCCGTCTCACACCTCAGCGGTTGCCATGGTGAAAATCCACGAATTACGGTTTGAACTGCTTGACCATCCGCCTTACTCACCAGATCTAGCCCCAAGCGACTTCTTATGTTCCCTAATCTAAAAATTGCACTCGGAGGACAGAGATTTTGGTCAAATGAGGAGGCAATTACCTTCGTGAACAGTTATTTTGCGGAGAAAAACACCGAATACTATTTGCACGGGTTAGAGGGATGGGAGCATCGCTGGGAGAAGTGTGTAGAGTTAGAAACTATGTAGTAAAATAAAAATAAATTTTAAGAAAAAATGTCTTGTATCTTTGTTAGGTCGGAAACTTTTCAGTCCACCCCGTAGTGTCTTGTAGTCATTTACTATTAAAAATGAGATCGAACGCGTTCAAATATAAGTAAAGCAAATTCAGTGTGTTGCAACATAAACTCATTTAACATAAAAAGTTACACAAGTTGGAAAAAAAGTATATAGCACCGACTTTCAGTATTATGTTTCTGATAACAGACTAATAGAGCTTCCGGTATGCTCAAGATCGATAGCGTAATCAATATCAATGAGTTATGCTTAATGGCCAGTTTATTGGCATAAACGGCAATCCTTCTGTTATCTTTTAGACTCGGTTCCGTTCCGCAGGTAACTTCCATGGATATGACTGCGGTCAATGTGATTTTGTTATGTTTTAAACAATAACTTCATACAAAATGTTTCCCAAATATTCGACAAAAGAATAAAGGTAAAATTTAAACGTTGATCAGTTAATCGTTTTAAACAGATGTTCGTTTGGCTTTCTTGTCTGTTTAGAAAATCTCTAACATTGACAGATTTGAATAAGATCAATCGTCATTTGGCTTTAACTTTTGCCTCAAGTAATATTCACGCACAGATGCCCGTTAAGAAAACCCTGTAAAGCTATTGTTAAGGCAGCGCATCTAGAATAACTAGTTGGACTACAAAACAGTTTCATACATCTGTGATACCATTTGTCCCAGTGCGAACATATCCGATTTCATACCAACCCCATAGGCGTAACGCAATCATGATACGTACGGCGACATGATTCACTTACCATTTTACCTACCCTCTCAAAACGAGGGCCATTGGATAGTATTTCATTTGTGGCTTCATCAAGAGGATTTATGAGTTCACGGTTGCAGTATCTATTAAAAGTTACTATAAAATCACCTCGATTCACGCTAAAACTTCAGTACAGATTACAGTTTGATCGCATTAACAACTCATTTTGATATTAGCACCTATAAACCAACTCAATAAACATCAACATGAATTTCATTAAAGTTATCTTCACTATCGCCGTGGTACTGTGCAGTGCTATTGGGTTAGCTTCTGCTGAGCCAGCTGGAGTTTTGGTTCAACGTCCAGCATTGGTAGTTTCTCGTCCAGCTTTGATTGCTCCAGCTCCAGTTTTAATTAAACGCCCTGGATACCTCATTTAAAAGGTGAATCGACTCAATGAACGACAACTGATGCTCTGAGATACGATCCCGAAATGTTTTCTTCTAACATAGTTTTTTTTTTAAATCAACAATTTTGTACGGTTTGTATTCGGTCTCGTTTCGTGTAATTATTGTCCCATTTCAATTATGAGAATAAATTGAGTTTTTAGTTATTTGTTCATGATTATTATTTTTACTACTTTTCATTTTTTTTTTTTTTTTTTTTGAAGGTATAGAGGATGGAAAAGTGTTTTGAAACAAATTCATGTTTGCAACAGTTTTTCTTTAGTTTGTGTTTAGCTATTGTTAGAGTACTTACATATTCTAATAGTATCATAAACTCTTTGGTTTTTTAAATACCCTGTGTTTCAACATGAAATGCAATTCATCGTCGCGTCTTCTACCACTTTCAAAAGACTACTGTTACATTTAATTACTATTGGGAGTTATTAGGGGTTTAGGGAAGTGTGGACTTTTTTATAATTTTTGTTTTAACTAATAGTACAGTGTCACGAATATTTTGCCATATTTTTAAGTTAATCGGAGTGAACTCCAAAAAGGAGCGCATTCAGAAATTTGCCTCATTAAGTCACGGATACATGGATACAGTTGTTTATCTTCTCCTTGTTCGTCTTCGTTTGCTCATAGTTCTCGTTTTCCAAGGGTCATAACAGGTGGAATCGATGATTTTGTTTAAGCATTATTGTTATTATTAGTTTATAGTTTTATTAAAATTTTGACCGTGTTTTTTGAATAGGTGGATACGATTTCTCAGAAACTGCAACACTAATCTGATTGAAAAATTCCCTAACTTTTCTAAATACGATTAACTTACGCCTAAAAACGAGCTTGTTCGTTTCACCACCACGTATTTTACAACGCAATGTGTGCTACAGGTTTTACTGAAGATAGCACTATGTTGCATACAACTTTGTCAACAATTCGAATTTGGATATTTTCAAACCCGGCAAATAAATTCTATGGGGCCTGAACTAAACGATATGACTGGTCCATCGGGGATAGAAAGGGTCCTGGACTGTCGAAATTACAAGCACGCTACTAGGTTCGGTGATTTCAATTTTACAACAATATCTTTGATACGAGAAGCTTGTTCGAAAATCCACTATTACCACAGACCTTGCTGTGCCAACGCTAAAGATTACTACTGTAAATGTGAATTCAATAATTTGTATAAGCAGAAGACGTCATTTGACATCATGTGGTAAAAATAAACACCGCTGTGTAGCTTTGATCAGAGAAATCAAAAGGCTCAACAAAAAAAATTATGTGACAGAAGACCTTTCATGCTTCTTTAGAAAGAATCTTTGTTATAGGAAATTCTTTAGAACTATGTGTACCACACACATTTTCATAATAAAGAGTAAGACAGAGAAACTGGCTGATTTGAATTGGGCGAAGCTCGCTTTGAGGATGAACAGATTGGAGAAAGCGGTGCATAAAGTCAATATGATGGAGTGAAGGAAAATGGAACAAGCGTTCGCTGTCGAATTATACATTTCCCAAGACCCCTTAAGGGAGAACTTGCGGTGACCAGGATGGTCGCCCGATTTAGTGCTCTGCGCCTTTTTTATAGAGCTGTCTCAAATTACTTGCTTAAAATAATAATAATTAAGACTCTGGCTTACCTAAAGAACAAAATTCAATAAACTATCCCCTGCATGCCCATCGATTGTTGAAAAAAGTTGAACGTAATTTCCTAATTGGACTAACAATGTGTATTGACTTATATAGACGTGATCTCCCTTATATCATTTTTAAAACGATGTAAACTGACTAAAATAAACAAAGAAATACATTTTAAATACCGTGATAGATGGTGAAAGAGGGACTAAGTCGATATCTTTATAACGTTTTCTTAATTAAGTTTCCGGGCCAACGTATTCGGTAATGTACAGCTCTGTGAGTGCTCGGGCGACAGTATAAGTTTTAAAGTGAATCTGGCTTATGGTGTGCTGATTTTTTAATTTTTTATTTTTCATATTTTTTAATTCGTTATATTTTTAATTTTATTTTTAATTTTTGAATTATTTTTTTTTTTCTTTTTTGCGTTATACTTGTCACCTTGTTATTTCAATTTTTAATTCGAATATTCATCACTTTTCTGTTTATTTGTTTCGTTTATTTTATTCCTCTCTTATCATTGTCCCTCATCGAACTTGATATTAGAATTTTTTTGGAGTTTATAACTTTTATTATAATCTTTATTTATATTTTTAAATACCTATTTTTTCTTTTTTTTTACTACTTTATTTATACCTATTTTATTTCTAATATTTATTAACTCATTAATTTTTATCGTTGCTTTATACTACTTTTTTTTTCCTATCTTGAATTTATTATTGTAATTATTCACTTTTTCATTATTTCTCACACTGTCGCTTCACCCTCCTGTCTTCCCCTTTTTCTCTTTTCTTTGCTTCATTTTTCCTAAGACGTGAATCCTTACCGTTGCCGTATACTCTTTTATGGATGGCTGCGGCAAACCGGAGTGCATTGCCACCGAAACCGGTGCAAACTTAATCCCTTGCCGTGGATTATGTGGTAAATCTTTTCACCCTCAATGCACTGGTCTTGGGAATAGAGCCGCCTCGTGTATCAATGAGTACGCCTGTAGCTTTACTTTTTATTGTGACGAATGCAATAACTTCTCCCAATCGCATATCCTGCTCGCTATAAAATGCCTCAACGAAAGTCTCACTCAGGCTTCTGCAGACTTCAAGCTCTACCACAAAAAAGGGGACACAGAAGCTCCAAAGATTAGACGAGGTAGTAAAATCTGCTGCGGAGGTAAGCACAGCCTCCGAACTCAGCGCCAACTTGGTTAAAATCCACTCCAAACCTGTCGAAGATTAAATTAGATCTAATTGCGAGTCTTTAAAAGCCTACGTAGACGATAGCAATAACAACTTGTTTAGTGGTCTTAGAGCAGATGTACGTACGCGCTCAAACCCGGCGGCCATTCCAAAGACTTAGTCGAATGTATGGATTACGTCAAAATGAATATCGATCTTTTTCTCCAAAGCTCTTTCCGCAAGTCTCCACCCCGCCCTTGCCAAGTTGAACCATTACTCTCCGAACTTGCAGACAAAATGATGGATATGGGGAACGATCTTGCTCTGATGAGGGTTCTCATCAGCGACCAAACTGACGACATTAAGGCGTTATCAAATCATACAACTTTGGTTCCAGATAAGGTCAGAATTCTAATCAATGCGTTGCTCTAATACTAGTGAGCTGACACCCAATGCTTCTATCCCGAACTTGGAACAAAGCACCATAGCGGCAAAGGGACCTGAGCTCATTGCCAATAAGCCCCCGTCCATGCACACCCCAGTAGTAAATCGGTTCGGGTGAACCCTTAATGAGTGGAACGAAAGGCTCCGCAATTAAGCAATAACAACCTGTCCGCCCTTACTATTACCGGGATCCCGAAAAACGCTGATGCTTCTTGAGAATCCAGCTTCTTCTTTGACAACTTCGCTATTCGCATCAAGAATGTCAAAAAGACCCCGGAAGTCACTTCATTCCGTTTCCAGATCCCATCTCCCTATGAATGCCGCCAAGGTGGAGCCGCTCTAAAAATGGGCAAATATGCCGCTACCAAAGAGCGTATCAGTGACGATAAGATATCCCACCATAAGCATAACGCCACTAAAAACACTTCCATCCTTCCCGCTCTTCCAGCTCACTTAGCTTACGTCTAAATTTCCTAACCGACCCTAGCTTAGAAACGGACTCACTTTTAAGCCACCAGTACATCAGCTTCATTTAAGCATAATCTCATCTATCGTGCAATCCCAAACAAAATCCCTGGATCCAAGACCAATGTCCCCACGTCTAACTCTCTTCCTCTTTTCGATCTCGAAACAGGATTAAAATATTCCAACTTCATCAGCGCCAACTCTCCTAACCCTAACCCTAAAATCTCTGGCGTTACCAGATCCACCCACTCATTGGCTCGTCTCAGAACATCCCCTTCTCCTCGTACTTCAACTTCTTCGTACCCTACCTCAATTTCAAACTCCACTCGCTTATTGTTCGACCCGCTCCTTCGCCTAGCGGTAAAAATCACTCACCAAACTCTTTAGTCGCCACTTGCTCTCTAAACTGAGATGTAAAAACACGTACCGAAATATTCGTCTCTTCCTGGCCTACCTTCACGACAAACCAGACACAGTCTGCTTCGAGGGAAAAACCAAAACCAGCGTAATGGTTGCCATTCAACAGGAAGTTTTACCCACTGATGTCCCCAACCTTCGTAAACTTTTCATCAAATTTTATGCAAATATCTGAACTTACCACCACTCCTTGAGCTTTAATCTTCAACGCAATAGAGCTGACCGTAATACATTTTTTCGATCTTGAACTGTTACCGTATTTTTCTCGCATCATAGCCCCTCACAATCTTCCTCTCACCTTCTATTACCAGAATGTAAGAGGACCCTATTAATTCCTCAGTCGCCCCTCTCCCATTGTTCTCTCTAACATCGACAATCACCACCCCCTCTTACCCGCTCTTTTTCATAATTCTTCAGCGCGGCCCACCCCATCCCGTGACATTTACTCACATGACTTCCACAAAGCAAACTTTCGCCTCCTTAACGACTACCTCAACAAAATTTCATTAAATTTCGATCATTTGACGGTAGAAGATGCTACCACCTATCTCTATACCGAACTCTTTAAATCTATTTCCCTTTACGTTCCCTATTCCAAGCGAAAAAACCTACCTCTTCACCTCCTTGGTTTAATCGCAAGCTTCGTACGTTACGTAATAAACGGAACAAGCTATGGACTACCTTTCTCCGTAATCGTTCCGCCTTCGACTACTCAAACTACCTTGGCACTTATTTTCAATTCAATCCACTCTACAATGACCTTTATCACAAATACCTAACAAAAACTCAGGCTAACCTAATAAATGACCCAAAAACGTTTTTCCAATTTATCAATCACAAACGTAAATCCGATGATTATCCCACCTCCCTCTCTTATAACTTGGAAACCTCAACGGAGGCACACGAGATTGTGAACTTCTTCGCCTTATTTTTCAGACAATCTTTCACTGACGACTCTTTCGTTCCCGACCTCACCTATTTCAATTACTTATCAAATTTCTCCCATGGTTTATTTCTTTCTCGATTTATAGATCTATCCACGATAGAAAATAAACTAACCCAGCTCAAAGACGAATCCACCCCCAGCCCTGATGGCCTCCCCGCTATATTCTTGAAAAAATGCTCCTTCGTTCTCTCTTCTCCTCTTTCGACTATTTTCAATGTGGCGCTCTCTCAAGGTGAGTTTCCTAATATTTGGAAAACATCGATTATCACTCCCGTGCATAAAAAGGGACCCAAAGGCTATATCTCAAACTATCGTTCCATCGCGAAACTCTCCCACACCCCCAAAGTGTTTGAAAGCATTCTCTACCAAAGGTTACGCTTCCACTGCAAATCTCTAATATCACCCTGGCAACACGGCTTTCTTGGTGGGAGATCTACCACCACTAAATTAGTCGAATTTACTTCCCAAACACTCCTAGCCCTAGAGAACGGCAACGAGGTCGACGTTGTTACTACGGATTTTACTAAAGCCTCCGATAAAATTTCGCACAGATTTATACTTTTCAAATGATCCACCTTGGGCTTCGAACCCGTATTAAAAAGGTGGATTTCGTAATAATTGAGTAACCGGCTCTACAGAGTGTGTTTCAGATCCGTTCTCTCAAATCCTTTCCGTGCTACCTCTGGTGTCCCCCAGGGCAGTCAATTATCGCCCCTCTTTTTCATATTAGCAATAAATGACATCGATATGATTATCAAGCATTCCTGCATCTCTCTTTATGTCGACGATACCAAGTTCTTCAAAACGATTTGTTCTCCGCTTGATTCTTTCTTTCTCCTGACAGACCTTGACAACTTTTCGTTATGGTGCCAGAAAAAATTGTCTGGCGCTTAATGTCAACAAATGTCAATCAATTACGTTTTCACGGAAGTCCTAGCCTTCTCTCTACCATACCGTTCTATACCAATCCCCGTAACCTACGAAACCCTCGTCTGTTTTACCTACCACCCGACCACACCTGGTACGGCCTTAACGAACCGATCTCACGTATGATACGCAACGTCAACTCTTACCCCACTTCCTTTTATTTCAACATCACCTCTCCTGCACTCAAGCCCAGTCTCCTTACTTTCTCCTCTTAGACCGCACCTAAGTTGTTTGAATAACGCTTGTATTGGACTGAATGAATGAAGACTTTGACCTCACTTAAACCCTAAACCCATCCTCATTCCCGTTTCCAAGCTTCCGGCCTATTTTTGTACCCTGTCTTGCCACTTACACTGCCCTCTCTCTTCCCTCTTTAAATTAATTATAATTAATTAATTTCTAGTTTTTAACTTAGTTCATAAGTTTATTTTTATAATCTTGTACCGCTGTAGTACGGTTCGCTTCCGTGCTTCTCGATCAACGAGGAAGAGAAGCGAACGATTGTTGAATTCGGGTCCTGGGAATCGGCCAGGCCCAATAAAAATGCAGCTTTTTGAATCTGCAACTACTTTTATTAATTTTAATATTTAATTTAAATGATTGACGTCCTTAAAGGTTGGACGCCAACCTAGAGACTGATCCTCGAATTTAAAATGCATCGCCCTTTTACACAAATTTTCATTGAGATTTGCATGTGAAAAATTGGAGAAACGGAAATGGAATATCTATTTTTAGAATATACACATCTGGCTGCAATCCAGATGGAGATAAGGATTTTAGAATTGAGTGTATGGGAACGAAATGGATATCTTTTAATGTGTTTGTTTGCATATGAAGATATGCATTATCCTGTAAAAGTTTTTAGGAAGGATTTGGAAATATTAGTATGGTAATTGAACAATTCAATTTGTCTAACATTGGATTGAATGTTAGTTTGGGGATATGGATTAATGATAAAGTAGGTGGGTAGAAATGTATGTGGGAGGAAAATGGTAGGGCTTCTTGGAGCACTACACCGCTTGTACTAAGCGTAATAAGCGACTAAGCGACTATAGTATAAGTGAAAAAATGGATGAAGGGACCGAGTTTTTCATGTTTTTTACAAATGCCCAGAAGGTTCTTCAACCTGCGGAAAGTGTAACTAATTTAACTTCTTAAAAAAGTGCATAGATCTGCCTTCTTTCTCGTGGAGTCATATTGTTATTTTACGAGTTTTTTCGTTAACGCTACTGTTGATTAGAGAAACTTAGCAGACAAAAATTGTGGTCTGAAGTACCCAAGCATTATGAAACTTCCATTGTATATTTATTATGGTGGGCGGTAAGGAACAGGTCCAGAAGTTTTAGCCACAAAAAATTTAATAGTGGATTGGAGCAGAGCCCATATTAAGATGAGTGAAGAATAGCGGCAATAGAAATTATAACCAGGGAGACTGAATTCCGAAATATCTGTATTAATTATAACATGGGGTTGCCCCTACTGCAAGGATTACTGGTTTGGAGTTAAAAATGTGGACAGACATAGAAGAGAAGTAGCTGACTAAGTCGCGAATGTTGCAAAGATCGACACGAAACTCTCATTTAGACAACCCAACAAAAAAAAAAAAAAAAAAAAAAAAAAACACGAAATGTAGGAATCCGCATTCGATGAGCGAAAGCCACCGTTACAGTTTTTTTTTTTTGCGCAATCGGATGTGTTATCTTCTAAAGATAACCCATCCTATGGCGCGGGCCCGAGCGTTTATCATACACGATTCACAGAGCTGTATAGTATGTCAAAACGCCGCACCTACTACGTACATACGACGTAAAGCATTCCTTTGTATCTCCTACCTCTCCCCCGCGAGACTGGCTTTGGGTTTTTCTTCGTAGGACTAGTTCGCTGTTTAGCCTGGTCTCCTATTAGTTCCTGCGTCGTCTTGTCTTGTCTTTTCAGGTTCGCGTGGCTTGTTTTGTACTGGGGTTATTAGAGTACAGATTTCGGCCCAACACCCCTCAGGCCGCATTATGTAGTCAACGAAGTGACTAGGACTTAGAGGTTGTTTCACCATTGAGCGACTCGATTGCATACAAAAACGGCAGGTTCAACATCCTCTTCTGCTCCTTCGGATTGTGGACAGGGAGTTGATCTATCGCGTTGTGGGGTAAGTAGTCGTGGCGTCAGCATGGACGCGAGTTTTACTACCAACCCACCATTCACTTAATGTTCCACCGAATACAAACCGAACAAAACTCCGCCACTTTTCGTTCGCAACAAGGAAAGCCAAACACACGATTTTTGTAAGGTTTTTTTATTGTTCTCGATAATTGTGTTTATTGTTACGAAACAAAAAAAAAAAACTTGAAAACTTAACTTGATGAAATTAATACTTACTTGCAATTAATCAGGTAAAATAATTAAAATAGGTACTCCACGGTGCATCAACTCGACTTCACTTTACACACGGGGCCTTACACCCCCGTGTGATCGCGGTGGTTACTGGGCGACTTCCAATGTGCGCACGCTGAAGGTTGTGATAAGACTCAGCGATAATTATCTCATGCAGAGATCACTCGCTAATCCTCATCATGGTGGTATGTGTGCATGGTCCTTTCATGGATGAAAAACGAACCTAGAACAAGGAAAGGGAATAACAATAAATAAAGAGCATTCGGTAAAGCAAACAAAACCGAAATCGTCGGATGCATGTGCGTCGCAGCTAAACAAAGAGAAAACGTTTTAGCTAGGTTGCTGGGAAATGGTGTTTATGGCATCGCTAGTAAGGGTACGTATTGAATTCCTATTTGCATTGTTTATGCAGTAGGATTTAATTAATGCCAAGAGACGCGGGATGCGTATTTGCTTTGGTTTGCACATTGTGCGAGTCAGAGAATTTTATTGCTGGGAGAAAAACGTCGCCAGCTAAATGTATACATAAAGAAATGTATCGTATACATGAATGAAGCTTGAAGCATGAATAGGCGACGCAATGATAATTATCCCTGGCTGGAATGGTTACATGATATGTGAACCGAGGGTTTTTCTTTTCAGGATAATTTATGATAAGGAAAGTAAGAACTCTTACAGGGGATTTGTAAGCGAAGGAATGCTTGAAAAGGTAAGAATTCTTTTGCGGGTACTTTTGGGATATAATAATTGGATCTATTTGATGCGTGAAGTATTTAAGATGCTAATGCGAATTGCATTAGCGAAAGCTTATGCAGACTGGGTTGTGGTTATGGGGGTTTTTTCAGGAAGGCGAGCCGTGGGATCTGCCGGAACCGCCACAGTGTCCAAAACGGTTTAGGTATTTTCAATACCCACGGTGTAGTGACAAGAGCTGCGTAAGGTGGTACTTGCAGTTCCCATGTGAGCGCTTTTCCAAAGGTCCATTAAAGGCCCATATGCCTTTTAAACTCGTTTTCCATCTGGCCTATCATAAATCAACAAAAGCTTCTCTTTCTTCTAGGAGTTGCCATTTCACTAGGCATATGGGGAAGGAAGTATTGTGCCAGGCACGGGCACTCGGTTCACTTCCTTCCACCAGCATCACAAAGACAAAGTTCCAGCGTGCACCAAAGAAAAGCATAAACAGGAGATATAAAACTGTTCGACAAGACAGCGCGGAAAAATTAAACACAGGATTCCTTTTGTTTAGTTTTATTTATATATTAAAAGAAAAACACTATTATTGGAATAACTTGTTTGAATCCATGGATTATTGTTCTGTTTCATTTTCTTATTGGATACTAACATTTTACGGTAGCACTGCGTGAAAGTTACAATGTGAAGTCAATAAAAACACAATCTTCGAAGACTGCAGCAAATATAATATTCGACATGGCGGTTGCAAACACGGCACTGTAGATAAACGACTTCCGCGCGTCTAAAACTTTATGACATTAAAACTCGACTTAGGGTATTCTCGTGTGTCTGCAGCGCTACAGACAGCGGGAGCGGCAGCGACCATGGCGGGTGGCGGATGGAAATGGACTCAGCGATAATCATCTCGTGCAGAGATCGACCACTGTTTTGATGGGGTCGATGGTCGATCGCGACATCCTGAAGCCATATTGATAATCCGATAGCGCTCTGTTGTTTTCCGCATTGGCGAGCAGTCTACCATATATAATCTTCTCCAAGATTTTGCCCATTGTATCCAGGAGGCATTGGCGAAAAACAATGGGAGTTGAGTTGCAATTATGAGGGGTTCTTTGTGTAAGCTTAAAAAACCCCCCACAGATCTATTTGTTTGCTTTTGATCCCTCAGAAAACTGGTGACGTGAACCGTGCAATTGGGTATATCGTGTTTAATTAAGATAACCAAAATGGGCGCGTACGCTGCTTTGCCGGTGTTTTAACAAGACAGTACTACTTGCCACACATCTCTTGAGACCATGGCATTATGGCGAGAACAATTCGTTGAACAATTAATTTTACGCTTCGAACCAGTGCATTGGTGGTCAAAATTATGTGATATATTATCTCTAGATCTTTTGCATTGGGGCTACGTAAGTTCAAAATGGATAAACCGGATTTAATTGAAGAATTGGCAGCTACGTCATAATCGTTTCATTCGCCGCATATATATATTGTGACGCATATGACAGTCAGTACTGGAATATTCGGGAAAGTCCAAAACAAAGTACTGGAAAACTGGCGACTATGGATAATAGAACATTCAAGATTATGAAACGAACGGAAACGAAATACCGAATCAGAATGTGGGGAACTGGTATAAATACGTCGCACACAACTCATGGGGACAAGCAGAAAGTAATAAGTCTCGAGTGAGAAACAAGCGATAAGTAAGAAGTAAAATACGCGATAAGTACGGAAGCGATAAGTCAAGAAATCGTTGTGTACGGTAAAAGTAACGGTTGTGGTTAACGGATTAATAAAGTGTTATATTAATTCAAGGTCGATTTAACGGCTCTTATTTATTCAAAATAATTAATCCAGCGAACCCTAAGCTCGCTACAATGGGGTCAGAAGTTGGATTAATTATTGTTTAAGTGAATAAGTCTGTGAAAGTGTGTTGTGACTATGTCAGATCGACATTTGGAGGATCTTCGCGTTCCTGAGTTGAAGAAGGAACTAGAGGACCGGAATCTGGATAGCAGAGGACAAAAGCAAATTCTTCGACAGCGTCTACAAGCAGCAATGGAGGAAGAAGGTATTGATGTTGACACATATGTTTTTGCGATTGCGCCAGACTGTCCGGATGAAGAAGAAACACCGAGTCAAGATGGTGCCAATGTAACGGAGAAGAGTTCGCCACAATTGGGCATTTCGGAGATGCTCAGGATGATGATGATAAAATTGGACGCACAAGCTACAGATGTTAATGCAAAATTCGACACCGTAAATTCAAAATTCGACGCCCAAAATTCAAAATTGGACGCGCAAGCTGCAGATGTTAATGCAAAGTTGGAGGCCCAAAATTCAAAATTCGACGCACAAGCTGCAGATCTGAATGCAAAATTGGATGCTCAAACGCAGTGGATGAAATGTAATTTTCAACACATTAAGGAAGAAATCCAGTCAGAAATTCGAAACGAAGTTCTGGATCTAAAAGTCACCGAAGAAATAATGCGAATCGAAAAGAGACTTGAGTGTGTTGAGAGAAATAAGACATCGCCTAGCAATCAACATGACTACAAAGATACAAGGATGCAACCGCCTACATTCGATGGAACGGGACCCTTCTCCGTATTTATACGTCAGTTTGACGCCGCGGCCAATTATAATAAGTGGTCGGATGAGCAAAAGTCAACATCACTAATCTTGTCACTCCGCGGGGCGGCTGCAGAATTGCTACAAACCATACCAGCAGAGAAGCAAACAGATTTCCAAGCTGTAAGAGACGGCCTTGAAGCTAGGTATGGAGACAACCACCTGCAACAGGTCTACCGCATGCAACTGAGGGGCAGAACGCAGAAACCGGGAGAAAATCTTCAACAGTTGCAGGCAGACATTGAGCGATTGGCAAGCTTGGCTTATACAAATATGACTAAGGAATTTCTGAACGAGGTAGCAATGGATGCATTTATAAACGCACTCCAAGATCGGGACTTGCAACAGGTCGTTCGTTTAGCGGGAAAGAAGACGATTAATGAAATACTGGCGTTCGCATTGGCATATGAATCTGCTAAACTGGCTACCAGGAGTATATATAGAGTCCGAGAAATGTCCGTCCAGGAACGTTCCTGCCAAAGAATCGGGCATGTACAACGGAGAACCCCGAGACCTGTTATGAAGTGCTGGACATGCGGCGGAGTCGGCCACATCTCTGTTGACTGTAGGAAACGTCGACGAATGAATGAAACATCGAGTGAGAATTGTTGTTCATGCGCTTGTCATAAGAGGAGACTATCAACGGAACAATCTGAGGTGAAGAAGCACATTGTACCTGTCAGAGTACTAAATGCGTTCGAAGAGCCGATCGCAATAAGAAAAGGAGATTTAACCGCAGAATGTGCACCCGTAGCAATGATAAGCTCAATTCAGCAAGGGAAGGTGCATAATAACGCTGATGCTCTATCAAGAAGACGATGTAAGCCAGATTTTAAACTTTGTCATAAAGCGGAAGAGAAAGAAGAGGCGTACGACCTGCGAAATGTACAAGTAGAAGTACTAGATGGGTGGACGAATGAGGCTATACGCGCAGCTCAACTTCAGGATGAAGATATGTCACTAATCCTGGAACACAAAGAAAAGAACGAGCGGCCAACTTGGAACGATATTTCCGACAAGAGTGAAACATTTAAGGCATATTGGGCACAATGGAATTCTTTGCTGGTGGAAGATGGTATTCTTAAGCGTAAATGGGAAGCCGCGGACGGAAAATCCCATCGAATGCAGATTCTAGTCCCACCATCAAAAGTGAAAGAGGTTCTAACAGAAATGCACGACGGGGCCTCCGGTGGACATCTGGGAGTTAATAAAACACTTTCAAAATTACAATCTCGATTCTACTGGCTTCACATGAGAGATGACGTCGAGTCTTGGTGTAGGAAGTGCACAACTTGTACTGCGACCAAAGGACCAACATCAAGACCAAGGAGGGCTATGAAGCAGTACAACGTGGGTGCGCCTTTCGAGCGAATTGCGATTGATATCTCAGGACCATTCCCAAAAACAAACGACAACAACAAATACATGTTGGTTATCATGGATTACTTCAGCAAGTGGGTGGAAGTCCTTCTAATTCCAAACCAAGAAGCAACAACCGTCATTGAGCAGCTTATCAATAATTGGATCAGCAGATATGGAGTCCCCTGTGAGCTTCATTCCGATCAGGGCCGAAACTTCGAATCACAGATATTTCAAGGCATCTGTGCGGCACTGGGCGTAAGGAAAACCAGGACCACACCCTTACATCCACAGTCAGACGGAATGGTCGAAAGGTTCAACCGAACAATGAAAGAGTACTTATCGAAGGTCGTTAGTGATCACCAACGAGATTGGGACAAATATGTACAAACCTTTCTCATGAGCTATAGATCGGCTAATCACGATACGACGGGCCATTCTCCAGCAAAAATTATATTTGGACGGGAGATACGATTACCAGCCGATCTGCGATTCGGAATACCTCTAGACACCATAGACAAGACCGAAGACTACGTAGCCGAATGGAGAAATCGCCTCGATGAGATTCATCATTTGGTTCGAAAGCAAATCAAGGTATCCAGTGACGGGATGAAAACAAGGTACGACGTTCGAGCCAACGCATCCGGATTTAATGCAGGCGATAACGTATGGCTTTATAACCCTCATCGGCAAAAGGGAAGGTCTCCGAAGTTACAGCAACATTGGGAAGGACCATATAAGATTATCACAAGAATTAACGACGTTGTCTATAGGATTCAGCGAAGGCCGAACGCCAAAATGAAAGTGGTACATCGTGACCGACTGGCGACTTTTGTTAACCCAGAAGACCAGTGAACTTAGTTCGGGACGAACTAATCTAGGCCAAGGGTAGTGTGACGCATATGACAGTCAGTACTGGAATATTCGGGAAAGTCCAAAACAAAGTACTGGAAAACTGGAGACTATGGATAATAGAACATTCAAGATTATGGAACGAACGGAAACGAAATACCGAATCAGAATGTGGGGAACTGGTATAAATACGTCGCACACAACTCATGGGTACAAGCAGAAAGTAATAACTCTCGAGTGAGAAGCAAGCGATAAGTAAGAAGTTAAATATGCGATAAGTACGGAAGCGATAAGTCAAGAAATCGTTGTGTACGGTAAAAGTAACAGTTGTGGTTAACGGACTAATAAAGTGTTATATTAATTCAAGGTCGATTTAACGGCTCTTATTTATTCAAAATAATTAATCCAGCGAACCCTAAGCTCGCTACAATATATATACTCGTATATAGATATATATCTTCCGCCGAGAAGCAGAAAAATGTTGTATATCTCGACCCTGACGAGGAATGTCGTCAGCCGAGATCCTATATGATGTTGGTCCGCCGAACGAGGAATGTCATTCGGGGAATTGTGACGGTGAGCACGTTGCCTGAAACTAAATTTGTATTCAAATGAAGGGCACAGCAATACTTGTTGATCTCAAGCTGAACTTGTTGTTCCTGGGTTTTAGCAGCGAATCCAGACATCCGCGCTGAACGGATGTATTTGACGAATGTGTTTGTGTTCCTTATGTTGTTGTCACCCAAAGTTAAATTATTTATGTTTAAACAATTGTTTAATTCACCAGGTTTATAAGTTCACGAACGAAAAGAATTCAGTGTACACCAGACAACGCTCGAGTATATAGAAAAAGTTCTTCATTTATTGCTAACAGTTCTTACAAATTTTCAAATGTACATTGCTCATGTCGAGCACCAAAACACAAGTAAACGACAGTAAAATCGTTGAGCAACCACAGTAAACAATGCATAGACTTGACAGTTTCTCCACTGTCATCGCGTTGCTGGGATGTGTGGTGAATATGTGTCGGGGAGAGTACTAGACAATGTAATAGATTCTCCCCGAGCATATAATCATGAATCCGAAACATATATATATATATATATATATATATATATATATATATATATATATATATATATATATATATATATATAGGCTCCTCGATAGTATAGTGGTTAGTATCGGGAGACCGGGGTTGGATTCCCCCCTGGGGAGCCTCTGGCGCAAGACTAATGACCTTGCTCGGAAAAAACAAATCATTATGAAAAATTTAACAAGACTCAGGACTTGCTAAATAAGGCCAAGACCGGTTCCCGGTTGTAGTGCCGATGATGACATATATATATATATATATATATATATATATATGCGAAATTTGTTTGTATCATCACTATTTTCAAATGAAAAGGAATTGCCAGATGAAACTAAGTACGTCATGACATTTTAAACTCGAACGAACAACAAAACTCTGAATTCTTTTTACCTATTCATTAGATCGCAGTCATATATACTTTCATGAATTTGTAAGTTATTAATCAATTTTGTAAGTTATTAATGAAGGTTTGTTTTCTATAAACTTTATCCTTGACGAACCAATCATCATCATCATCGGCATTACAACCGTGAACCGGTCTTGGCCTTATTTAACAAGTCTGGGGCTTGTTAAACTTTCTATAACCTTTTCTTTTTCCGGGCAAGTTTATTAACCTTGCGTTAACCTTTCTCAGGATGTGACGAACCAATACATACATTATAAAGGGGGAAAGTGAAGAATGCAAGACTGGAGACAGTGATATAGAGACCATAACGACTATCTGATCGATCTTGTGCGATTTCGCTGTTGATATTTCATCTTTGTAGTTACTATTCTATTTTGCATTAGCCCAGTAGAATTATCCTAGAAATTTTCGATTTTCATATACAGTCAGTAGCTCAAGTCCAAACGCAACTTTCTCATGGATGTAGATGGTGGCAGCAACCAGTAACAAAGAAACCAAAAGGTAGGCCTGTGGGTGATATTAGATAGTTGTGCCAGCACGGGTCCGTGTTTACTAATATTCCACCGATTCACGTGGGGATGCAGTCGACCACCGAACGTCACAATTGGGGTTGAAACACAACTTTATTCACTTTCCTTGGTCCTTATTGTTTTAAGACAAATTATAAGGGCCTTTGTTAGCTTGACATGATCTATTGTCCTCAAAATGGTATATTTATTCGTCCAAGTCACATTTAAATTAAATCAAATCCTTTTGTCAAAAAGAGAGGAAAGAATGAACACAAATCGTTGACAGAAAAAGTCAGTTTGTTTTCCGGTGATGCCTCACTGATCACAAATTTATTGTTGCTTATGAAGTGTTGAAACGTGTTTATTTACAATTGTAGTTTCTTTAGTTAGATCCAACTCTGATACCATTCATCACTCGCCCGCCGTTATTTTACAAGGGCATTTTACACTTAATTAATCACAGCGGAACGTTGCGTATTACTCGACACTACCTTGTTAGCACTTCGTTTAAGTTATGATTTCGGTTGATGTTTTGTACTCAATGGTTCCCAGTGGGTTAACTGACCGACTCACAAGACACACGGCTCAGACGACTATCCACTCGCCTGTACCGACTGTGCGAATCCCGACTCGTGGTTGACACTCTACTCCCCGGTGTATACTCTCGTAGGGTAAGAACTTGACTCCTTTGGGTTGAAGGGCGATACGCCCTCAGCGGTGGTTGTGACTTGACTGTCTCTGTGTGCCATCGGTGGCGGTTGGATCTCGACTGGCTGCGTGCGGACTGATTACCGGTGAGGAAAAGTTCGTCGCGTCGCGGCAGCGGAATCATAGCTAAAATCGACTCGCTGCCATTTACTAGGAACTTCGAAAAGAGTTGCTATGCCTGTGTAGGGGATTTAGTTCCGGCGAATCATTGCCGTATAACCTGAGTTGGATTCGTTGGTTGCGTGCACCGGGAAATTGGTTTCGGCGGCATAGCCAAATATGATCAAGAGTCTTGATCGTTGCGATGATCGTTTCGTGGAAGGCGACGCATCATGCTGTTGGCTTGCCAGTAAAAGGGAATTGGTGTGGTTCTACATGGTTTAGGTGGAACGGGAACCGAAATGGTTTTCGGGGGAAATTGGAATTACTTGGTTGCAAGCAATGGATATGATTTAGATAGGGAATTAACCGAAGCAATTTCGGGGAAATATATGCGGCTCGGTGTAGTTGATGGAGATGGTGAGTATTCCGTTGTAAATTTGAATATGCGTTTATTACGGAGTATGATTTTCAGGAGAAATTAGTATTGCTTGGTCGTAAGCAAGGAATGTAATTTAAATAGGAAGTTAACCGAGGTGGTTTTTGGGAAAAATTATATTTGGGGTGATGTAATTGAGGGAGATGATTAATATTCCGTTGTAAATTGTAATATGCATTTATTACAGCTTGGGAAATGGATTCTTGGTAAGTATGGGAATGTATGCAATTGCAGATTTGGGGACGGATGTTGGTGCGTCTTGGGATGTGTTTTTGCATGTTGGGAAATGGGTTACAGGTTAGGTTAGGGTGATGCGCTGTTAGCGGTCAAAATTGGCTGGCATTGTGGGTTGGTTCTCCGTGTGGTAAAGGGAACCCCCACAGTCCTTTTCTTTGTCTCTAAAATCGGTTATCCTCTCACACTTCCAGGAGATTGAGTTATCTTTTTAATTTACTCCGGACCAACTTCTTCTCTTCTATAAGTCCTAAATTGGACCCGCACTCAAATACTGCTCATATGTTCGGAGTTTTGCTCCCAAATATATTCGAGGGCATTCAGGGACGAGCATCCTGTCTAATTTAACGCATGTAGCACTAACATCAACGCACTAACATCAATTCTAGAGTCACTATCCCGTAAGACGCTTGTTGAATGCTTGCCTTTTTTACAGATATTACTACGGGGAATGTTCCTCGAAGATTCATGATATTTTCACCGAATTTGGTTTATTTGCACCCCACAAGGCAGCCCGATGGATCCCAACGATCTGCAATTCACCAAAATTCATTTTATCACAGTAGAACGAAATTACGGGGTCCCTCCTGGGGATAGTGTTCCAACAGTTATCTAAAACCATATCAGAAGGTTGACCCGGCGCTATAGGATTGCTACTCCTTTGAACTCAATAGGCTTGCTGGCCAGCATCCAATAAGAGAGGATGAGCTCTCCCCCCTTTTGGATTACGATCAACGAGTTTTATAAACATGGTGTTTCATCATTTAGTTGATCGTCGAACGGACATCTATTCTATATCTGCAATTTCATTAATCAATTTTAAAAGACGTACTAATCGTTTGAGTACTCAAAATGTACACACTTTATAAATAAGACAATAAATTATA
The DNA here is from genome assembly GCA_963931805.1 of Microdon myrmicae. Classification (NCBI taxonomy): domain Eukaryota; kingdom Metazoa; phylum Arthropoda; class Insecta; order Diptera; family Syrphidae; genus Microdon; species Microdon myrmicae. The sequence continues at coordinate 182,335,260 of OZ007496.1, forward strand.
AAATTCAAAATTTAATTATAAATTGTGCATAATATATAAATAGAGACAAACGAAGAAATAGAAATTTAAATATGTAAAACAAATATATTTTCTCATAATTATGATTGCACAACTCTAATCGCCGGAAACACGATGTTCACCCTAGTACAATACTTTGAAGCTTTGTTGCTGGTGTTATATGCCACAACACATCATAAAAATGTCAACTCTGCATAGACGTGTAAGGAAACATCACAATGAGACGGTCCGTGTCGTAATTGGTGTAATAATTCAATGATATCGAATCGTAATGTATCTGCTGATTTGACAACCAATTTAATGTTCTTTAGTAGCGAATCAAACTGATGAATTACTTTTGACATATTTTCCCTATCTAAGGTAGATAGATACATTTGCATTGTTTACAGCTTGGACTACGAACGGGTAACGCAAAGATTTTTCTGTATATAAAAACCCAGATCTGCAATAGTTTCGTGACAAAACGTTTGCTGTTCGACAGAAAAGTCTTGTTTTTAGCAGAGTATTATTTGACCATGAAGTGGTTGAATTTCGTTTTAATTATTGGATTGCTGTCAGTTATTTCCACCATGGGAATTATTGCCATGGCAGAGCCCATGCCAAATCCCAGAGGACGTCCAGTTACTACAAAACGACCACTTCCAGTTGATGAAAGTGAAGGAGATCGCTAGAAGTGCAAAAAGTAAAGTGAAAATTATGCTTTCAATAAATTCATGACTTCTGTCTTTGAATTTTAATATTTTTATTTTGTGTTTTTATTTTTATTAATATTTTGTGTGCTTAATGTTATTGGTATCCGTTTCTTCGTGCATTTCACATAAGACAGATAATGTTTTGTTATTTAAAGCACAAGCCAATCACAAGAAAATGTTAAAACACTTTTCGAAGTATTATAGTTGGTGTTAGATCAAATATAGCAAATCGCTAAACAGTTAGGACCCTACAGCATATTGATATCTCCATTCTCCATTCTTTACCATCTTCATGGCTTTGACAGTTAAAGATATTAGCTCTTACACCTTTATACCTGCTATTGATTGCATTTCAGTTGGTAAGATGTTGATTATATGGCCGAACATTGAAAAAGAAGGAACCGGGTATTATCATCGGTAAATCTGAAAAAGAATTTCCTATTGTTATTAGCATGGATTTAAAATGAAGAAGAGTAATTGTAGGTGATTATATAAACAGAAGCCGGAAGTCTTTTGAAATTAATAGCAAAAAAGTTCAAATCCGACTCTATAACAACTCGAACCGATCTTTGAAAAAACCGTTTATACAAATTCATACCATTCTTTTATAAAACTCTGTAATAGGCGCGATCAAAAGTCTCTACTCACCATGTTTTTCGATTGCTGATGTCCAAATCTTATTCACAATGCTCAATAAGTACAAGAGCATGAGTAGCGACGCTGACGCGGCAGAATATTTGTTCCTGTCTTGAAATCCTCATTAAGAGATTTTGAATTGCAATTTGTTATCAGTATGTTAAGTAAATACAATATCTCCGATCGGGTTTTGCCAAGTACTGCAAAAGGTGATTCGAATCTACACTATGAAAAGGTTAAAACCAAAGTACAAATCGTTCTAGCTCATGGTCGTGTTTGTGTGAGTCTAACTCAATGCTAAGCTGTGGTTGCTATGTTAATACTTTGGTATATGGCGCTGATGATTTTTTAATTCGATTCTTGCTTGATTCGAATCTGCGCTATAAAAAGGTTGGAACGAAAGTACAAACGTTTAAGCTCAAGATCGTGTGCATGGCGGTCTAAGTTAATTGGTTAGCTAAGCTGTGGTTGTTATGTTAATACTTTGGTATACGGCACTGATGATTTTTTATTTCGACGATTCTTTTCCCTATTCGATCGAAGTTGAAAATAAGAGAAAAAAACAGTTGAATAACTGAAAGAGGTAGAAGTGGAGGAGAAGGAGGAAACAGAGGAGGGAACTACGTATGAAAAGCGCCATGAAAAACAGTAACGCAACGCGATTGAGTTAGTAACAACAAAGACTGACGGATTTGAAGAAAGAAGTTGTACGGAACCAATATCGACAAGGAGCTCAAGTGGGGGACACAGTGGACCTCCCCGTTGTGATTCGAATGGAAACTGGATTTTTATACCAAGCATTACTTAGACAACAGTTGTCAGAAGAACCCGCCAGTTGGGTAGCCAATCTGGAGACTTGTTAGTAAGAGAAAGAGGCTTTGGATGCACCCCGAGGGGGAAGACGGATACGATGAGTATTAGTCCTTTTTTTTTCTTTTTAAGTTAAGTTCAATTCTATATTGTGTGGTTTTTCTTGGTTTTGTTTCTTCTTTTCTCCTATGTTTGATCTCGCGGGTCATAAAACTTAAATAATCAAAACACATCCAATGTGTTAATAAAATAACTTTGGTTAGTTTGTACTTACGTAGGTTCTTCTACTAGTTGAGGGAAATTACGACTAATACCGAACGTTTCACGTAGCGTCTTGGCTTCCTTTGCTCTGCTAAACTGTTGCGGTCAATTTGAATGTCGCACCATAAATCTATTTACTATTTATTGGCCCGTAGGAACAGGAAGTTCTATTATATTATATATAATTAAAATATTACTATTACTATTACTATTTATTGGCCTGTAGGAACACGGAAGGTCATGACCTCACCTGTGATATGATGATATTAGGGGCGTCGCTGTCCGCAGCGCCGGTTTGTGGTATGATGTGTAAGGTAATTGGAATATGATGCGTCCCTTGCACTTTTGCTGTGGAGATCTATTAGGTAAATATTAGTTTTGTTACCTGCTAATCAAGCACGTATATGGCTTATAAATATCGGCCATTCAGGTAACTATCTCCAGTAGGTGTCGGTTACGCCAACGGTTCTCCCAGGTGTGGTTACGTAGTTGTTCCTCTTGACGTCCCGTTGTTGAGCCACGATCTATCGGCTCCCGGTTCCAACTTTGGTATTAGGATAATTGAAAGACATGTGTCGGAGTATTATAGGGCACAAAACAAATTTTATTTTAATAGTACGTTCAACATGCAATTACACCTATTGTTCTTTTACAGTACGGTCTTACAATCTCGTTTTTCCGTTACTTATCATACCGTTCATCTCTAATATCATTTTCCGTTCTAATGCACGGTTAATATACGGTCAACTGTGTTTTATTTTCATCCGTTTTCTCCCTTTCCTTCCGAACACCGAACATCTAGACGATTCACAGGATATGTCTGATAACAGCCAACAAAGTCCGATTTGTTCACTGCCTACTCAGCCACAACCACACTTCTTTCATTCTAGCACACGACTGCTTCGAAGAACTCTCCCTCTCTCAATCTACAAAAATCGAACTCGAACCCGCCCACGATCCACACTCGAATCGGGGCGTGTTCGAACACTCACAAGTGGATCATGCACTTCTTCCACCACCTTACCATCACTCCACATTAAAACAAATTATATTAAAATTATAAATTATTAAATGATGGTGGTGGCGGAAAGGGTTAGTAAAAATAAATAACTCACTAAATAAATAAATAAATAAATAACACGTAGGTATTAACCTAAGAGGGGGGACAACAGACAAGCACTCCACAAAACCAAGGACAACACAAACGCCCGCGGCGGGTCCGACACTTAAACCGATGGTCCGACCGAAAGCTCGACCGCCCACACGATCCGGTTAGGACCCCCCCGCCAGGGCGAGGTGATCCCCTCTCGTCCAACCCCCGAAATGCCACCCGGCCGGCGAAAACGTCCCGCTCCTATATATATTTTTTTTTTGATTTAAATTTCTAACTCCTCTTTTGGACTCGGTACTTGCCCCGGTCCATGGGTTGGTAGATGGGGGGGTTTGTCCCGTTTCGGCGGCAAAACCTACCATCACCCGACATTATAGTGCGCTTTCGCACTTTCATATTTGCGATCCAACCCCCAGCACTGGGGTTTGCCTCTGCAGTCTGCGCTGGCACTGCGCCTGCATCATTAGGCCTGGCCTTAAACACTTTTCGTCAGACTCTCAAGTTGATATCCCTCGACGAAGGTCCTTCACAAGGACGAAGATTCCGGAGAGTAACCAGAGTCTGGGCAGCTGGAATCAGGGTCTCCAAGTTACCGGAAGGCTTAACCTTTCCGTAATTGTTCTTTTATATAAAAAAAAAAAAACGTTGTCTATACTATATGTTAACATTGTCCGCTGCTCGGGGCTTATCCGGATGACCACGTGGGTAACACGTGGTTGAACAGCTTTTCGCAGCCCTTTCCTGTATGGGTAGGGTCTCCGGGCGAGTACTTGCCGCCGTATCGACCTTAACAGGTCCCTTTGGCACGTCTCGCCGTTCGGCTGCCACATGTTCAACCCTTCCCGTCCCATAGTTGACAAATTGAATGGAGAATGGCACGGGATTTAAGTTCGTTCGGGGAAAAACCAAACAACCACCCGGCCCGTCTACCTTACAATTCCGAGACAGGAAGTCGTACCCCAACAATCCGTCTTCCTCCAAACCCGGCAAGGAGTCTACTATTTGGAAACTGCAGGGAATCTCATGGTGCAACTTGAAATTCCCAGTGCAGCATCCCCTCGACTTGCCTTTGACAAACAGGGCTTGGAGCGTTGTAGATTTATGCACATCCATGCCATATCTAGGATGGAGTGCCTTCAGCTTCAACAGGCTGATCTCAGCGCCGGTGTCCACGATTAGGCGCGTAGGGTTCCTACGGCCAATGTCTTAAGGGAGAGCGACAATCGGGACCTGAGTCGGCGAAAACTGAGAAGAGCTGGAGCTGGGTTGCGTTTCTAGTGCGGTCGGGTAGGATCTTGCCGACCCGACCTTGGGGAGTTTCCCGAACTCTCCCATTTTGCCTTATGTCGACACTCTGCCGCCTTGTGAGTGTGTCGACCGCAAAACTCGCACAATGTTCCGCTCCTCCGTTCAGGAATATTCCGCTCGGGGGTCCCACTGGACTCCGAACTAGCGGAACTGGAGCTATTCTTTCTACCCACTTTGGGCCCAATGCGCCGGGGCTGCCATTCCGGGCCCACCGCGCTGCCTGATGCGGCTTCAAGCCTCGCATCCGTTTTTGAGGACTTCGAGTCCATGGAGTCGGGTCGCTTACCGCCACCGCTCGACACGGACGATCGCCGCCCATCATCTCTACCTACTTTCCGGGAATCCCCACTCTCCGCGCTACTATTACCGGCTTTCCGATTTCGCCGACGCTGCCTCCGACGCTTACCGCGCCTATTTCTCGCGCTTCCCCCAGTCCCCACACGGGTGTCCTGCTCTCGGCTCGCAACAGGTGCTGTTCCGGCGTGCCGCTCATGGGGAGAACCCTGGGAACTCTGTTGTTGTTCCCACCTTTGCCTGTATTCGCACCCGCGCAAGCTATGACCTTGTCGGCCACAAAACTCGCAACAGCACCGGACGCTGAATACTCTTGGGCCTGATATCGCCGGTCCGCCGCCCGTAGACGGGGGCTGCGGCTCTGGTAGGGCTCTCCGCTGAAACTGTGGTCGCTGATGAGGCGGTTCCTGTCGTGCGAATCCGCCCTGCTGAGCTCTACCCCTGTATGTATTCTGGGGACCGCGCGTCCTCGTCGGACGATCCGGGCATTCCACTATGTCGTGGCCATACCGCCAACACTCGCGACAGAACGGAGTGTTTCGTCTTTGTAGACACTCGTCGTATACGTGACCCCTGAGATGGCAAAAATTGCATATGGTCTGGGATTTCAGGGGGTGCGCCGATCGACCAACCGGATCCCAGAACGGATTGTCGCGACCCGATAGATCCTGAGGCGCATACGTCCCCTGAGCCAAGCTCTGCGACTCTCCACTCCGGCTCAAGGAAGGCACGGTATTTGACCACGCTCCCTCGCCAGAGGAGGCCGGAGCATAGGCACCAGCATCCCTTCGATAACCGAGAGGTCCGTACGACCGCTCCTGAACGCAACTATCCTCCCCCCGTCGACGACTATCAGGCTCTTCGGCCGGCAACGCGAATGACACCGCCTGGGGATTGAAATTCGATAAAACCGGAGCCGGCGTCGCGGTGCAATCCCCAAAAGTGGAAGATGGATTTTCTAAAAGGGTCGAGCAACTTCCCGGTCCTACATCTAATGACTCCGACGCTCGCTCGGCGATTCCGTGCCGCGCATCCACACACAGGTCGTCCTGCCTCAGCATTTCCCTACGAGCTCGTTCAAATCCAGTTAGGTGGTCCACCAGGCTTCGAAAAGGGACATTACCCAACGTGAGGAGAAAGTGCTTTAGTCCTTCCTCCCTCAGACCCCTTACCAACACCGGTTTGGCCATGGCCTCAAGCTGGCTGGCGAAGACGGACCTACCCTGGCGACCATAAAAGCGCTCAGCTGCCTCCTCGCACCGTACCACGGCCCGCTTCACTCGGGAAACGAAACTTGTGGCATCCTCGGAAGGAAGTTGTCGCATTTTGGAGAGTTGTGCACACAACTCCTCATACGACACCCGGGGTTCGTAGGCCTCTCTGAGACGCTGTTCCGCTTCGCGGAAGGTCGTGAGTGGCCTCTCCTCGAACATCCGATATGCCTCGCCGCACAGCCTAGAGGGCAGCCACCGGAGGAAGGTATGTTCCTCTTCCACTGCCAGCCCACCCAAGGTCCTTCTACAGCCCTTGAGAAACGAAGAGAGTCTCTCAGCTGTATCCGGGCCTTCCTGTCCCGAAAACATGGGGACCGCCTTCGACACGAGGTCGAAAACCCTATCAGTGCCCAACATGGTCCGTACAGGACATGGTGCGGGCCCAGTTTAAAATATGAGGGCATCGGCGTGTCCTCCATGCTCCCAACAGGCTGTTTACCGACGGTGGGAGGGGGGCGCGTTGGCGATCGGTCGTCCACAAATTCGTCCCGCGAATCGTGGAATGCCTCCGGATCCACCTCGTCAACCGGCGGCTCGGGAAATGCCTCGAGCCGTGCCCGGGAAGGGGTCTCTCGGACATCTCTTTGACGTTGCCTTGTCTGCATCTGCAGGCCGTCTAACAAAACTCAAAACTTCTCGCTACAAAACGACACCCGGGATTTCGCGAAGAAAAAACAACTCCGTCGCCGACAGCACCAACCAACAGAAAGGGGGCGAAAAACAAAAACAAACACGCTCCCAATATACAACAAGACGCCGGCCGACGAACCTTCCTCCCTCGCAATCACTATAGGGGCCTGATTCGTAACAAGGAAACTCGGAACATCAGAGGAGGTCAGCCCGTAATCAAAAATTCAATAATGTTTGGGACTGAAAAACGGTGCACTAATCGACAAAACAAACGGTCGTGCAAAGAGAAAGAAAAGGAAAAAGAAACACACACACTACACCCGTCGGTCAAAACAAACAAACAAAAATACTATTCTATCAACAAACGCAGTCCTCAGCGGGCGAGAATTGGAGAGAGAGAAAGGGGTAAGCAAATATAATGACCATTTTTTGGTCACTTTTGTAACACAACGAAAAAAAAATAAACGAAAACCAAACGCGCAGCCGAAAAGGAAGAAAAGCAGAATCACATTCAAAAAATTTCAAAGATCGATTAAGGTCAACAATAAATAATAATAAACAAATTAAATATCACAGTTTGTAACCGAGAGAAAAAAATCTTCCTATTGGCATCTGTTACACAGGATGATTAAATAAATTAATAAATAAATAAATAAATAAGTTAGATAACAAGAAATTAAACGCAGTAACAAGTGATCAATAAATAATATCAAAACAACAGCTTAAGACTAAAACCAAAACATTCCTACAATCATTAATTAACAAAATTTAAAGATTGTACATCTTAGCATCAGCAAAAAACATTATCACAAAAGTCAGAAAAAAAAAGAAAAAACAAATCTTGTTTTTCCCTTATATGCCGGTCTCTCTCTCTGCTCACGATCGTATGATATTCTCCAATGTCATGCACCAGTGTGCAGTGCTATCTTAGTGTTCCACTCAATGCACTGTTGTCATAAGATGCCTTATTAGGTTCCTGGATTCGGGCTTTTCAAGCGCTTACGAGTTTTAAACCTCCGGCTTCCTCGAATCCTGTCCGCAGCGCCAGTTTGTGATATGACAATATTAGGGGCGTCGCTGTCCGCAGCGCCGGTTTGTGGTATGATGTGTAAGGTAATTGGAATATGATGCGTCCCTTGCACTTTTGCTGTGGAGATCTATTAGGTAAATATTAGTTTTGTTACCTGCTAATCAAGCACGTATATGGCTTATAAATATCGGCCATTCAGGTAACTATCTCCAGTAGGTGTCGGTTACGCCAACGGTTCTCCCAGGTGTGGTTACGTAGTTGTTCCTCTTGACGTCCCGTTGTTGAGCCACGATCTATCGGCTCCCGGTTCCAACTTTGGTATTAGGATAATTGAAAGACATGTGTCGGAGTATTATAGGGCACAAAACAAATTTTATTTTAATAGTACGTTCGTCATGCAATTACACCTATTGTTCTTTTACAGTACGGTCTTACAATCTCGTTTTTCCGTTACTTATCATACCGTTCATCTCTAATATCATTTTCCGTTCTAATGCACGGTTAATATACGGTCAAGTGTGTTTTATTTTCATCCGTTTTCTCCCCTTCCTTCCGAACACCGAACATCTAGACGATTCACAGGATATGTCTGATAACAGCCAACAAAGTCCGATTTGTTCACTGCCTACTCAGCCACAACCACACTTCTTTCATTCTAGCACACGACTGCTTCGAAGAACTCTCCTTCTCTCAATCTACAAAAATCGAACTCGAACCCGCCCACGATCCACACTCGAATCGGGGCGTGTTCGAACACTCACAAGTGGATCATGCACTTCTTCCACCACCTTACCATCACTCCACATTAAAACAAATTATATTAAAATTATAAATTATTAAATGATGGTGGTGGCGGAAATCGCATGTAACACACCGACTCGACTCCGCCATCGCTCCCTGTCCTGTGCACGCTCCTTCCACGCTTGAGCATCTGATCCGATCTCCTCGAGGTCAAACCTAACATTGTCCTCCCATTGCCGTCGCGACCGGTCTCATTCCCGTTGGTCTACCGTCAAAAATTCTACGCACGGTCCTATCGTTCCCCATTCGCGCCACATGTCAGCTCCTTCTCAATCTTCGCGACCTGATTACTCTCACTAGTGTAGGTTTTGCGGTATAGGTTCTCCAATTCGCGGTTTTGGCGTTTCCTCAGAGAACACACATAAACATCAGAGGCAAGATATTTGAAAATGTCAAAGAATTTAAATATCTGGGAACAATACTGACGGCCAGTAACGAAATGTCAAAGGAAATTAACTAAATACGAGTACTACACTTCGGCAACGCTAGTTGGCATGCAGTCAGAAATCTGTTGAAATGATCATAATCATAACACCATAATCATGCCTAATGTTCTATACGGATGCGAAAACATGGGTCCTCACAAAATGGGAAGAAAACAAATTCCGCGTATTCGAGAATAAAGTTTTAAGGGGTATCTTTGACGAGGACGCAGGACAATGGAAGAAACTCCACAACCACGAATTGGAAGAGCTATACCGCAAACCTACAATAGTGAGAGTAATCAAGTCGCGAAGGTTAAGATGGGCCGGACACGTGGCGCGAATGGGCAACGATAGGACCGTGCATAGAATTCTTGACGGTAAGCTAATGGGAAAGAGACCGCGAGGGCGGCCGCGACGGAGATGGGAGGACAATGTTAGGGTTGACTTCGAGGAGATCGGATCGGATGGTCGAACGTGGAAGGAGCGCGCAGGGAACAATTGCGGAGTCGAGTTGGTGAGGTCATGAACTTCCGGGTTCCTACAGGCCAATAAATAATAATGATAATAATACATTTTGGGCTGTGTGCTTGATTACGTCTCTGAGCGATGCGCATTTAGTGTCCACATTATTGGTTTTCTCTTCCTCACTACTCTCATTCTCTAGGATGCTAAATCTATTCGTTAGTTCGTCTTGATATTCAGCCCGTTTGCGCAGGTCTTTTGGTTTATCACCATAAACCTATAAAAAATAATAATGCCTGGGCGGTGGATTTATATCCAGTCTCCGCTGTGTGAAAATGTTCATACAGTGTGGTTGGTTGATCATCGTCTGGGGAGCGGTATAGACAACAAAGACACTTGACGGAACTTAATAGCTTTGCACCAATGTGCAGCTAAATATTCAGGCTAGCACAGGACCTATGAAACTTCACCTCGCGCCCCTTTGTGCACCGTGGGGCCTGAACACACTGGCAAGTACGGCCTTGTTTTTGGTTAGAGTCTCACCAAGATTGTGTGGATTCGCAGAGTTGTCACAGGTGCACGGCTTTTATATTCATATGAGACATATTTCAAAATACTTTTAGATGTGTAACGATTGTATTGTTGTGCGAGTGAACCCGGTTCCACACAGACGCCTTATTTACTACTAGGTTCACATTTATCGCACATTTTTGTCCCTGAAGTAATCCTTTGGCGATTTGAATGCGATTGCTGATAATCCAAAACGAAAATAAATCAGAAGGTTCTTTCTTTATTTATAATTCAACTCTTTATTCCCGATGTCAACGTGTTACAATTTCATAATATTTGGCTAACATACGAGGGGTGTTAAATTTAGTTTATTTATGAGGGAAACTGTTAGTAAAAACTGTGAAATCATCATGCAAGCGGCAGAAGAGGTAGGCCTAGAAATAAATGAAGACAAAACAAAATATATTATTACGGCGAGAGCAGGTGGAGCTCAGTGAACACATATAAACGTCAGAGGTAAGATATTTCAAAAACTTAAAGGATTTAAATATCTGGGAATGATACTGACGGCCAGTAACGAAATGTCGAAGGAAATTAACAACAGACTGCATTCCAGCAACGCTAGTTGGCACGCAGTCAGTAAACTGCTGAAATCCAGACTGCTATCACGTAACATAAAGCTCCGTGTCTATAGAACCATAATCATACCGAGTGTTCTATACGGATGCGAAACATTGGCTCTCACAAAACGGGAAGAAAACAAATTCCGCGTATTCGAGAATAAAGTCTTGAGGGGTATCTTTGGCGGTAAATATGATCACAAACCGAAAAAGCGACTAGATCTCGTTGACCCTTAAAAAATGGCACATGATAATACGCCGCCGTTTAGGGTCTACGTTATCAACGAATTTCTAACAAGCAAACAAAAACAAACAAAAACGACACTCCTTCACCTTACAATCCGGATGTAGATCCGAATGACCACTTTACAATGCAGATCTAGTTCCGAAGGACTTTTTTATATGTGTAGGCCAAAGAATAAATCAAACGTTGCCGTCTTCCTAGTATAAGGGCCGATGTAAAGGCTTTAAAGGTGAAATTTTACAGGTATACTTAATTGCAGGGCTCACACAAGAATGTCCGATATCTTGTTTAAAATTCGGTGTATTTCCAACTTTGGTATGTCTATGTATAGATGGTGCTAATGGTACGCATTCGGTTATAACGACTGTAGTGTCTGTCTTTAATAAACACCCCTTAATTATCATTAAGAGCATAAGAGATCGTAAAGAAATCACCACTGACTACTCTCCAGGTCTGTTTTTTGTACTCCCTTTAAAAATTCGCTCACTTGATACGGTACTTCGAAAGCGCTGTCGTTCAGAGGCTCCACTTCCTACCTATATATTTTTTTGAAGAGTTAGTTTACCTCCCGGATTCTTTATTTCAGAATGTAACATCATGTCTTTGTTTTCCACTGGATCATCTACCAAGCTCTGAAACATAATCAATGATTATTCTGAATCATTTCGGGAAATCTATAGCGTACCGTGATGAGAAAGTTGGACCTAGCCTCTAGCTTATTCTAACTTCTTCGACCAGTCCATCAACAAAGCTGCGAAAATGATCAAGAATTAGTCTCGATTTTTTCGTTGGGAACTATTCTTCCACCGGCTAATAACACCTGTTAATAGTCTTGAAAGGATGAAAACGATAATTATTGAAAATAATACGTATTATAATTGGTAAAACCATAAATATTGAGGTGGACTGTACACGATGAGCAAGTGACTATAGTGATTCCCAGGGCGAGCTCATTTTCAGTCATCCTATTGTTGAATAGTGATAAGGTTAAGGTGATACCATCAATTTTCAAACACTCTAACACTACAAGAACGTGAAATACACTAGGCTTACGGTTGAAGTATAACAATAGCTTCGCGAGAATGCATTGCGAACAATCGCCCGTCTTTATGTTATCATTCGGTGCTGTATGGACTTACGTGATTAAGTACCTCAGAGACCTCAATGAGTAGTCTTTATTCAAGAAATACAATTACCCGTAGTATATCACGTCTAACAAATTATTTCTGTAAAAGAAAGTACGATTACTAAATGTAATGCGGCTTGTAAAAGCTTTCTCGTTTGGATTAACGTTTGTGTCCACTTTTTGTTGATGGTTCCTTATCAAGTTTGTAAAAGTGTTTGCTTTTTTTTATAGGACGACGTACGATGCGGTTACAAGTCGACAGCAATGACTACGTAAACATTAACTCACCCATATTCATCATCAGGACGTATACCTGTCTTCAAAATGAATACAAAAATGATAATGTGTCGTAATCATTTGTACCGCAAATGTGGTAAAAGAATTTTGATTTCATCTATAAAAGATGAATCGCTGAAAAACAGTCAATTATTCGTGTTTTGACCATTCAACTAACTCACGTCTGGAGTACGTCTAAAATGAGATTGTCGTTGTTGTTTCTAATATTGGTTATAATATCCTGCATCGTGGGAAACATGGGATACGCTGAACCCTTTAAAAATAAAAAGGGTAAACACAAGTTACTTGAGTTAATTAAACAAAAAAAGTCGGATAAGAAAAACAGCCAGGATTGGGATGACGACTATGACGATTGTTGAAGTAATACGATTTATTTTTTCTGCATTGTAACTGCTTAATTGAAATAAAATATTGTTTCTTGTATTTTCTACATTTGTTGTATCTGGAACAAATCTATTTGATTGTATTTAAACTTCCTATTTAATGTGTTAAAAATCACTCTACCAATCCTAAATATTATTTATAAATCCTAAGGGTTCAGAAATATCTTAAACATTTCATGTAAACAAAAATTCTAGAAAATCGGTCACTCTTCGCGTAGCTGCACGTCAAAAGTGTGTGGATATTCGCTAGTGTATCTGTGCATTGCATCGCCGCATCAATTCCGTCAATGTGCTGTACCCATGCCAGTTACCACCTTTGATGTACTTTCACCACATCTTATTGGACAAAACCATATTTAGTAGGGGAGACCTACTTTATAGGGTAGATCTGCCCTTGAAAACCAAGATAGCTCCCTTCTAGTCGTTTGAACTATTCAAGCTCACTCGTATAAGGTGTTGCATGGGCAGCCCATCGTAAATAAAAGATCCTTTCGCCTTTTCCGAGTTTGATGATTTTACCAATGCCGTCAAATACATTGATGATATGCTAATAGCATTGAGTTCGCCAGAAAATCACTACAAACATTCCAATTTATAGCCGTCACCTGTTCAATGACCTCAGTACCGATACAAAATAAGAGTCAAATCGACGAAATAGTACCGACAGTACTGCTTAAGTTAATGTCATGTGACGAGGTTTTCGTTTTTAAAAAATCTAAACTTTATTTATCGAGAAGTGAACTACAAATAAAAGCTATTTCTATATGGACCTCTAGTCCATCCTGGGCGGGCATGCTATTATGGCAGTGTCAGTTTTTAGAGGCTTTTCGATGATTTCATTCCTGTTAGATAGAGTGGACGCCTGGTCGGTGATCTGGCTATTTTATGCAGTGTCGGCGTTTGGAGATCTCCCAATGACCTCATCTTTGTTGGATGGAGTTGATGGTTTGTGGGTGTAGAGGTGATCTGGCACTTATGATGACTTTACAATTGTCGATGCATGGGGTGTTCGGTGTCTGCCTCACACAACGTTCGAATCAATCAAAATCATTCCACTGTGCAACCAAGAAGAAGAACTCGTCCATCTATTGGCAGATAACAAGTCCAGCTTTATCGGATTACCCAGCCATCGCAAGGAATCAAAACAACGACTCGGAGTTACGATAAATTACAAGATGACGTTTATTGACCTTGACCCCTACATTCACATAAATCTGTCGCTTGTAAGGCGTCAATTGGGCCTTTAAGATACCAGAACTCATACGCTTATAGGCGCCTCACCAAAATCCAGTTTTTGCTCTTGACCATCTCATGTATGCCCATCGTACACATTCTCACCGATTCTTTTATGAAGGTTATTATTTATTTTGAGGTGTATAACCCCTGAGTGTTCTTCGGTGCTATGTGACATTTCCCTAAACACTCTTACATTTTTGACTATAACCTTGTTCAGAACGTTTTTTTTTTTTTTTTTTTAATTTGTGTTTTGCGAAATTTTTCGTGGCGCATTACGTGAATTATCACGACAAGAGTGCATCGATCAATTTATATCCTTTTTCATCGATGATACCATATCCTTTGTCACTGTGAGACGCTGGTGCAAATAATTTAATCGCATCCGCTGTTTGCTGATGCTGTGCAAAAACTGGTAATGCAAGATCGTCATGTGCCATTTTAGCGGATTTTCATATGTCGAGTGTAGATATGTTTCGTCGAACACTTTTGATTGAAAGTGTTTAACATTCGACAAGTCATAAAAATTGACACACGGAGCGAAAACTCTCACAAATGAAACACAGAGCGGTTGTTCTTTTTTTTTGCTTTTGTTTTATTGATTTCTTTTCGTTCTTCCAAGTAGTTCCATTACAACGTGTTTACACATAATTGATAATCATTTCAAAACAAAAAACAAAAAAAAACATTCAAAGTTTTCTCTTCCGGCCACCGTTACACAAGTATCTAGTTTTTCTTTTGCGAATCATTCACTAATTCTTGTTTTGTTTGCATCTCACACATCATGTTATAATTCTATTTACTTTTTTTCTTATTACGTTCGAAATATTACACGCGCGCGACGTTCTGTCCTTGCCTCTTCCTGTGTCCTTCCTCCTTGGGACTCTCAATGTAACTGAATTAAAAATTTCCTTTTGGGGATGATGCTACTCACCCCACAGTTTTCTTTTTCGTTTTTCTCTTAATCGAGAATCTCTCCACCAGGGTTGATCGCACTCATTTTTGGTCCAGCGGTTTCCGCTTCGTCGCAGGCCAGATGCGTGGATGCACTCACACACACAGACGCGGAGGTTGCTGCCTGTGTGGCAGCAGATTGTCCTGGGATCCCCAGAATGTTCACACCTTCTGTCGAATTTCTTTTGTATATATTCGGGTGTGTGGTTTATTCTTCATGGCGATTTTGGAATCGTGGTAATTATCGTTGGTTGTGACAATTGTATTTGCTTTGCCCTATGGGAACAGCATTTTAGTTTATTGCTGTTTCTCCGCAATGGCCTTTCTTTAGGCGAAGTGCATTACGGCAGGGTCAAAGGTTTAGCCGACGGATTGTTTTACGGCAATTTGCTTATCGCCGGGGATTTGATGTTTGTCCACTTCTGGCGCAGCTGTGCCAACCACTTGTGTTTATCCAGCTAATGGATCGTCACACAATTTCCCTACTGGGCCGTGTCCTTCGATCGCCGTGCAGGCGTAGGGAAATTGTTCGGGACTTGAGGGCCCACGAATCTGTGGATACGTGGGATTGTTGACCACGGTATGGATGTCACCTTTGGTCAGGTGAAAAGGCGGACTTTGGGGCTGGTGTCTGGGGGCACGTGAAATTTGGTTATACGTGAGTATGTTCCTTGGTAGAACGAAGGTATCTCAGCCTATCGTGATTTATGCGGTTCGTGGAACCGCCACCCAATACTACAAGATTGCGGCAATGTTAGGCGTTTGTTCTATCACCATATATAAAATTATCCATGATCATTGAAACATGAAAGAGGTTTGAACTCATTAGATCTCAAATAAAACTTCAAAAATAGGTCCATGTCGATTGGTCCAAACAAATGCTCAAGAATGACAAAGGCGATGTTTCAAAAGGGGGTGTAAAAAAGTGTAATATATATCTGACGAATTATGGATCTATGCGTATGAGCCGAAAAATAAACAGCGGCCGACTGTTTGAGTAGTTCAAAATAAACCAAATCCAACAGAAGTTGGTTTCATTCGAAAACTGCTCATATGGCAACAGTACCCTTACAAGAACAGTCAATTCCAAATGGTACACAACCATTTGTTTACCAGAGGTCATTGGTGAACTGAGAGAATCAAACAAGCGCCTTGGTTGATCAAGCAATAAAGTATTTAATCACTATAAAACTCGGTCTTCCGCCGTACAGTACTGATTTAAAACACAAGTACTTCTTTTTTGCTCTCGAATGCCAGGAATAATTTGTATAGACATCAATTTTTGTCAGAAGAAGAAGGTATTTATGCGTTCAAAAACCATGTTTGGGAGTTTTCTTAAGCAGAATGAAAAAATTGTTTAGACAATGGTTTTGAACGCTTGTAAAAGTGTATAGATTATAAAGCAATATGTTTTGAAAAACAAGACAGTCCCTGCCCAGTACGTAAACGTAAACATTATCCGTCCACTCTCTAATTGCTCCGATTTTAAGTTACATGCTACTCAGAGGTCAACGCAGTAGACGACGTTTTCACCAATTCTTAGAATGTCTACTAGCCCGTGCACGTCGGTTGTTCGGTTCACATGATTAATCGGAACAACACTTGAAATAGACACTATTTCAAAGAGACTTAAAATCACTGCGCTTTTAAAAATAGAAATTATTGTGGTAATGTTATGTCACCATCGATAGAAAATACAATTTCTGAACAGAGTTAGCGACGGGAGAAAACAGAGGCAAAGCTACGCAAGGCGTTGAGATTTATATGGTGTGGTTTTTTGTGCCTCGGCCACTCAAATCTGGTGTTGTGGTGTCGGGATTCTGTGCGATTGATTGAACAAATTTAAATAAATACAAATAAAATGTTGAATTAATTTAATAATGTTGGTTTCGATTTAATGACTATTGTCGCTCCACGCAAAAACGGTCAAAATATCGATTCCCATCCACAGGAAAATGTGAAAGTTTTGTCTTGACAAAGAACGTTGGAGACTGCATTTAGCACTTACCACGCAACGCTGGGTAACTGTGTAGCGGTTATGTATTAAAACTCCAGCCAATTTTAATTTTTTTAAATTTACTTTTTGGGAGCAATATGGATGCGAAACATGGGCTCTCACAAAACGGGAAGAAAACAAATTCCGCGTATTCGAGAATAAAGTTTTGAGAAGCATCTTTGGAGGTAAATATGACGAGGAGGCAGGACAATGGAGGAAACTCCACAACCACGAATTGGAACAGCTATATCGCAAACCTACAATAGTGAGAGTAATCAAGTCGCGAAGATTAAGATGGGCCGGACACGTGGCGCGAATGGGGAACGATAGGACCGTGCATAGAATTCTTGACGGTAGACCAACGGGAAAGAGACCGGTAGGAAGGCCGCGACGGAGATGGGAGGACAATGTTAGGTTTGACCTTGAGGAGATCGGATCGAATGGTCAAGCGTGGAAGGAGAGTGCCCAGGACAGGGAACGATGGCGAAGCCGAGTCGGTGAGGTCATGAACTTCCGGGTTCCTACAGGCCAATAAATAATAATAAAATTTCTCAAAAGTTTTAATAGCAAACCCTGACTTTCGGTTGTAATTTGAATTTTCGCCGTCAATCAAAATGAAAATTAAACTCAGTTGAAATTCAGACTCGGAAACAGTTCGACCCGACAAAGATAATAGATTTATAATGATGTAAAAAAATAAACAGAAACAAATTAAATAAAGCTGAACTCGTTTGAAGCCAGCATAAAAAAAGGACAAAAATAGCATTTTCTAAAAGTGAACAAATCCAGTGCAACTACTAGTGTTAAAATGCTGCAAATTGCTGTGCCGGTTGAGGTCTCATCAAATTCGGCTTCACAACATTTTGTTGGCGCGGTTGCAAAGCAGGATTCTCACCACTCGTTTAATCGACTACGAAGCATGTCCCACACAATCACAGGCCTGATTATGTGGGTACGATTGTGAGGCAGAACTAGCGGAGTTACGCGATTTACACCGGCAAATAGACAACCATAGGGGTGGTTATTTATTTGATAGCGACAAATAGATGCAACCGCATCGTGGTCAGTCGGGCACAATTGCGAGGCGGAGCTCGCACAACCATCGGCGTGGTAACTCGATTAACAGCAACTAATAGACACAACCACGGGCGTGGTTATACGGATAGGGCACAAGGGTGGTTAGTCGATTGACAGTGACAAATAGACGGATGCGAATTGACGGTTATGCGAAAA
Organism: Microdon myrmicae; assembly: GCA_963931805.1. Taxonomy (NCBI): domain Eukaryota; kingdom Metazoa; phylum Arthropoda; class Insecta; order Diptera; family Syrphidae; genus Microdon; species Microdon myrmicae. Next base: position 182,353,608 of record OZ007496.1, read on the forward strand.
CGATTGCGAGGAAGGACTCGTAAAATCACATGCGTGGTAACTCGATTACCACCGACAAATGGTCACAAACACAGGAGTGGTTGTGCGGATATGATTGCGAGGACGGATTGGTAAAATCAGAGGCGTGGTTACTCGATTAACAAGGACAAATATCCACAACTACAGCTGTGGTTATGGGGATAATATTGTGAGAAAGGACTCGTAATACTATATGCGTGGTTACTTAAATAACACCCACAAATAGACACAACCATAGGCGTGGTTAAACGGATAATATTGCGAGGAAGGATTCGTAAACGACAGTCATGGTTGCTCGATTGACAGCGACAAATAGATACAACCGCAAACGTGGATATACGAGTAGGATTGCAAGGAAGGACTCGTAAAACTACAGGCTTGCTCACTCAATTAACACCCACAAATACAATAGAGACAACCATATGCGTGGTTATGTTGATAAGATTGCGAGGAAGGGCTCATAAATACACAGGCGTTGTTACTCATTTCATCATTATCATCATCATCATTATCGGCACTACAACTGGGAACCGGTCTTGGCCTTATTTAGCAAGTCCTGAGGCTTGTTAAATTTTTCCATAATGATTTGTTTTTTTCCGGGCAAGGTCATTAGTCTCTCTTGCGCCAGCTATACTATACTATACTCATTTAACACCGACAAATAGTCACGACCACAGGCGTAGTTATACGGATGCGATCGCAAGGAAGGACCTAGAAAACCACGGCGTGGTTGCTCGATTGACAGCGGCAAATATAAACAACCACAAACGTGGATATACGAGTAGGAAGGACTCGTACAACCACAGGCGGGGATTATTAGTTGATCGTCGGTGCGGCCATATCGTTTACATGAACGCACTCCCAACGAGGAGTCTGGTATCCACAAAAGACACTCAAAGCACACCCCCCGATGGAACCATCAAACGTTCCAAAAGTTGACTCAACACAACGTATAATATAACAATTACGATTAGGAATTTGGGGTAATATGCCATTTTGTATAACCTCAGGATAATCATTTGATAAATAATTCTTTGGGAGAAATTATCTAGAAGCACAGTTCCCCTTTTAATAAACTGTTGGTGGGAGTATGAGCTTGGCGCAAGGCTAATAACCTTGCCCGTAAAAATAAATTATTATGGAAAATTTAACAAGCCTCGAGATTTGCTAAATAAGGCCAAGACCGGATCCCGGTTGTAGTGCCGATGATGATGATGGGAGTACGAGCACGTAACTAACATGTACGCAATCTGCCTTATTCGGCATTGCATAATCTATGCAGTACACTAACTAGTCGGTATAAGCTTGTCCTGAAACATTACATTCGAAATAGTTGTTTCATGTGTTGTCTACCCAAAACTTAAACGTATCACATAAATTTCGATTTCAAATACGTTATCACGTAAAATTCCATTACGGAAGGCAATATGACACGCCTTCGACCGACCTCATTGCAGTGGCCAAATAATTTCAATGTCGACCAAGGCGAAGAAAGATACGCGACAATTCGGAAGGAGACACTGAGACTCTTCAAACGAAAAAACGCGAATGGGAGAAGGCTCGGATTGAAAAAATCCTAGGAAATACCAGAGGTATGTATGCGGCATAAATTAAATGAGAAATGGCTATCGACGGAGAGTCAAAATAATCCGAGACGGAAACGGTTGTGTGGTCACAGAAACTAACAATATCGTGACAAGGTGGAGGCAGTACTTTGAAAACGTGCTCAATGTGCACACCCATCAACCACAAATAAACGGACGAAACATACATACAGGGGAGCTTCAGTCCCAGAGCCCTCTGTCAGCGAAGTTGTAGGCGTAATAAAAACAACAAGGCTCCCGGAGTCGACTGCATGCCGGCAGAGCTTGTGAAGCATTTTGGGGAGGCAACCACTCAAAAGATCCACCAACTTATCAAAACAACATGGGATAAGGAAGTCATTCCGGAAGAATGGCGAACCTCAATAGTCGTCCTCATTTTCAAAAAAAAAGCCGACATATCTGACTGCGAAAACTACAGAGGAATATCATGGCTGTCAAGCACATACAAAATACTAACAAATGTCACACTGGCGAGACTCACACCATACGCAAGAAGAAATATTGGGAGACTGCCAGTGCGGATTCCGTAGGATTCCGTAGGAACCCTTCAACGACCGACCAAATGTTCACAGTAAGGCAACTGTTGGAAAAGAAGTGGGAATATGGAGAAACGGTTGAATTCGTTGATTTCAAAAAAGCCATTTACTCAGTCGCAAGGCAAGGACTCTACCCTACTGTAGTTGAGCTGGGAATCCCAAAAAAATATGCCGCCCTCATTCAAATTTGCATGAACGAAAATAAAGGCCGAGTTAGAATAGAAAACCACCTCTCAGAACCATTTGAAATCCGGGTCGGACTAAAACATGGGGATGGCCTATCACCACGTCTTTTTAACTTTGTGCTCGAGTATGTCATCAGAAAATACAAGACGACAACATGGCCGGATCATCTCTGAACGGAGTGAGACAAGTGCTCGCATATGCGGATGACATCGCCGTTCTGGGCGATAATCTAAAAACTGTAAGTAAAAACAGTGAAATCATCACACACGCAGCGGCAGAGATGGGATGAGAAATAAATAAAGACAAAATAAAATATATGATTACGGCCAGAGCAGGTGGACCTCAGGGAACACACATACGTTACGTCATATCAGTTTATGCTTGGCTTAAGCCTAATAAATGAAATAAGATAAATATACACACCAGGGGCAAGATATTTGAAAAAGTTAAAGAATTTAAATAAAAAGATACAAGGCGACAACATGACATGATGACATCGCCGTTCTGGGCGATACTCTAGAAACTGTAAGTAAATACAGTGAAATCATCATGCAAGCGGCAGAAGTGGTGGGCCCAGAAAAAAATGAAGACAAAACAAAATACATGATTACGGCGAGAGCAGGTGGAACTCAGGGAACACATATAAGCGTCCGAGGCAAGATATTTGAAAAAGTTAAAGAATTTAAATATCTGGAAACGATACTGACGGCCAGTAACGAAATGTCAAAGGAAATTAACAAAAGACTGCATTCCGGCACCGCTAGTTAGCACACAGTCAGCAAACTGTTGAAATCCAAACTGCTATCACGTAATATAAAGCTCCGTCTTTATAGAACCATAATCATGCCGATTGTTCTATACGGATGCGAAAACATGGGGTCTCACAAAATGGGAAGAAAACAAATACTACGTATTCGAGAATAGAGGTTTAAGGGGTATCTTTGGCGGTAAATATGGCGAGGAGGCAGGACAATGGATTAAACTCCACAACCACGAATTGGAAGAGCTATACCGCAAACCTACAATAGTGAGAGTAATCAAGTCGCGGAGATTAAGATGTGCCGGACATGTGGCACGAACGGGCAACGATTGGACCGTGCATAGAATTCTTGACGGTAAGCCAACGGAAAAAAGACCGAGAGGACGCCCGCGACGGAGATGGGAGGACAATGTTACCTTTGACCTCGAGGAGATTGGATCGGATGGTCGAACGTGGAAGGAGCGCGCAGGGAACAATGGCGGAGTCGAGTCGGTGAGGTCATGAACTTCCGTGTTCCTACAAGCCAATAAATAGTAATAAAAATAGTATAGTCGACCAAGGCGGATACCGAAGAAACGTGTGAAGCAAATCGAAAAAGGATGATCCACACGTACGTATACCTTCCACAAGCAACAGCCAATAAAAAGGTCGGCTCGAATCGAGAGAGATACCTGATGGAGCGTAATCGTAAAGGGATTGCAGGTCAGTGGCCGAAAAAATCAAGTTCAGCGTGCAACGCTGTTAAAATGAAATAGGTTCACTAGCAGAGTGTGCATCAAATTCTTCTTCGTCAGGGTCTATGAAATAGGATTAAATTAAATCAATTCTTCGTAAATAAAAAACATAAATAGCATAGTAAAGTGAGTCGTGAGATGTGTTTCAAACTTGCTGGTTTTTATTTGTATGACGAATCTTGGGTAATTCTGTGCGCAATTCGTTTCAAATAGTGAATAAAGGAAGTATTACATTGACAGTCGGCTTTTTCATTTCATCGCCATTTAACATTTCGTCTTAATGTGTTTGGAGTTTGTATTCATTAAGAAATTTCAAAACAGTGTTTCACTAGGAATTCAAACTTCATAATTTTTGAAAGTTATTTACTTCTCGTTCTCACTTGAAATCAATTGTGGTCCTTCGAGTTTATTTTTGCTAGTTTCCGACGCGAAACATGTTAAATACTTTCTTCTTTTCACCTATTCAGATTTGTTTTACAGCCTGACCACCAAGTACTTTACATACATTAAATCTTTAGCAGATCAATCTAGGCTTCGTTGAATCTTAAAACTGGATATTATTAACGACAATCAACTGGGAACTGTTCCGGAATGATTTAGACAGTAGCCTTCAATCAGTACAACTACCCTCAAAATGGAATATTTCAAATTCCAAAATACATAAGCATGTTATTTCCTTCAGTTCAGCCCCGCCCAATGACATTTGGGTTAACTCTTCTCATACATCGTACCATAAGAAAAGATATAAGGATCGTCCAGATCGCATTAGAGTGCCCTTTGGACAGAAAAACAAATGACATATAGATCTAAGCAAATCGTTTTATCGCTACTGCAAGAGAATTTCAAATACTTATAAAGATCTCTCTGCGAAGTTATTGCTGCTTAAAATGTAATCAGAACTGAAGGAGCGACCAGCATAAAACAAAAGACGGCTTTCGTTGACTTAACCTTGCCCCTAAACGTATATGGAGTTACATAAATTCCTGGGAACACAAGCCCAATAAATGCATTTGAAGTAGAACATTTTAAATTGAGCTGGCTGTACGGCGAATGTACGAGGGTTGCCTCTTATGTTTCGGGATTTGGCAACCCTAGTGTTGCAATCCGGCAATTGACAGCTCTGTCGTAAAGTTGGACATTTTTGAGGTTATACGCACTCAGAACGTTTTGACATACGAGCGCTATTTGTGTTGTTTACAGTAACTTAAAAGATTCATCTCGGCCCAAAAATGGAATTAAATCGTCAACATTTTCGTGCGATTATTTTTTACAACTTTCGGCGTGGATTAACTCAGCAACAGTGCATGGATGAACTTAATTCAATTTTTGGCGATGAAGCTCCATCAAGGACCAGTGTTTATCGATGGTATGGTGAATTCAATCGTGGTCGTAGTTCACTCCAAGATGAATTTCGTGAAGGTCGTCCAAAATCAGTTGTTGTTCCGAAAACCATTGATGCTGTGCGCGAACTGATATTGGAAGATCGTCATGTGACCTATCGTGAGATTGAGACAACCTTAGGCGTTAGTGGGTCCAGCATACATTCAATATTGCATAAACATTTGACTGTCAAAAAAAATTGTTCGCGTTGGATCCCACACAATTTGTCAACCGCCCAAAAAAAGGCTCGTGTCAATTGGTCGAAAGAAATGCTCAAAAAATACGGTCGCGGTGCTTCGAAACACGTCTATGACATCGTGACAGGTGATGAATCGTGGATTTACGCGTATGAGCCCGAAAGTAAACAGCAGTCGACTGTCTGGGTGTTTCAAGATGAGCCAAATCCAACAAAAGTTGTTCGCGCACGAAGCACTTCCAAGCAAATGGTCGCCTGTTTTTTCGGAAAAACTGGACATGTCGCAACCGTACCACTAGAACAACGCAGAACAGTCAATTCTGAGTGGTACACAACCATTTGTTTACCAGTTGTCTTCCAAGAAATCAGGAAAACCAACCGCCGAAGACGGATCACTCTTCACCACGACAATGCGAGCTCTCACACATCGACTGCGACAACTGCATTTTTGAGCACCCGAAACATCGATTTGATGGGTCATCCGCCGTATAGTCCTGACTTGGCACCGAATGACTTCTTTTTATTCCCGTACGTAAAAAACAAACTGAGATGTCAACGTTTTTTGACACCTGAAGAAGCGGTTGCTGCATTCAGAATGCATGTGTTGGAGATACCTCAATCAGAGTGGCAAAAGTACTTCGACAATTGGTTCAAACGCATGCAAAAGTGTACAGATCTTCATGGGGAATATTTTGAAAAACAATAAAGTGAATTTCGATGATCAATATTTGTTTTTGTTCTCTAATCCCGAAATATAAAAGGCAACCCTCGTAGTAGGCCAATACTTTGAAGAGGTTTAATGGATTTTAAGTCCCCAAGGTGAATTAGAAATTTAGTTTAAGTGAGGGTCGCTGAACTGATCGAATGTAAAGCTGAGCACTCTACAGATAAAAGTTCGTCCTAAACGTACAGCATCCCCTAGGTTATGCACGTAAAGAGGAAATTATCAAAAATATAAACCTAAAAAAAAAAAAAAAAAAAAAAAACAGATCCGAACGACGTGACAAATTATTTATTCGAAAAATGTCCCGCTTTGTCAATTGGATGTTTAACAATTAATTAAGTAGTCAATCAATGCTTCAAGAGCAAGTTCTTCTCCAAAACTTAGAAATAAGCAAAATAGTCCCTATACCTTCGACTACTGTAATATAGGGGACATAGTAAAAATAATTATTTATACACAAATGGCAGTCTTACTTTTAACGGGGTCTGATTTCCTATTTGGTTTTCCATATAATCCTTGAACTGCATACTGATACTAGCTCTAACCTGGAGGGAAAAGCGTACAGTGTCATGTACACTGGACATGGGGAAGACATTCGAGAGATTCGAGAGGAAACGGTTGATAATAAGGCCGATGAAAATAACTTTTCTCTTAATTTAACGAATATTATCTGGAAGTTCTTAAATGGATGCACACACTTTACATTGAGTACAACTATAGTAAAATGCACACATATATGGGAGGGCATTCCACAGGACCCAATTGTTGGCCCAAAATTGTACGACATGAGGGTAGTCCCAGAAGTAGTCGATGGATGACTAATGTTGTTTGATAAAAGTTCCTATGGTAGAGAGTATCAATCTTGCAAAGCTTAAATTTGATGACTAACACCGTTACGTTGTTTGGCCTTTTTACAGCCATCAATAATGAATCCTCTCAGTGAATTTGTGAAGATGAACAAATGGGACATCGTCAGGTAATGCAATATGGTATTTACAATTGAAAACTTACTTGCATAGACAACCCTTAATGTAACATTAAAAAAGAAACAGGAGGATATCCATGCAATATCGGTTTTTTATGCTTCTATGTCTAAAAAAGAGGACACTGTCTTCCCCAAATATTTTTGTATACTAACTTTCAAATACCTAACATTCCTAAATTCATTTTCAAATCAATTTGGTAGGGAAGCAATGACAACACAACAACGTGGAAAATAATACTTTTTCTTAGATTTTGCCGTAAACACTATTTTTTCAAACAGTCAAAACGATCAAGAACACTTTTGCAACTCTTTTCTTTCCTTCCTGTTTTTTATTGAACTATGCTTTGCTAAATCATAAAAAATACTTTAAGTCAATACTTACCACATCTCGAGAAATATAGATGCTACTTTAACACCAATTGATAGCCGCTTTCACTTTTACCTGCCGATTGCCAGTTCGTTGGAAATTTCAATAACTTTGACGTTAACCGCTCTTACCACAACTAATCGATTAGTTTTCAAATTTCAATTATCCAATTTAGCCTCATGATCGTCACAGGTTTTCTTCGACCAGGTGTTGTCATTTCTAATAGGAAACGGAATCTTCTCGTCTTTAAAATAAGAAGAGTTAGTTCCGAGATAATTGTGTGAAGCCCCCTACATGAGTTTACAATGTTGCAAGCAAAAACCAAATGGGTCAAAGTTAACACATCGCCAATTGCCCTTCAAAGACTAAAGAGCTTTAATAATTATTTTTCATGTATAAAAACTGTCTATAAAAGTGAATTATTGTGCAGATATGCGCTATTAGTTTGAGCGTCTGCCTGTTTAACGTTCGATTATTTAGTATGAGGAGAATACTAGTTAAGGTAATATCGGCAGTGGTTATCATTTCAGTGATTCTATTATGTCCTTATACAACTTGTGAACCGTCAAAAAAGAAAAGTGAGAATATGTGCATAATAAAACGTTTAGTATAATCTAATAGACATTTTCAAATTAACAGCGATCCACGTATCAGCACCTGCTCCATCAGAGCACCCGAAAATCGTTTACGTTGCAGTACCAGCACCTCCTCCTCCACCTCCTCCACCATCGAAGAAGACTATTTACATTCCGGTGTTTGTTCCAGCACATCCTCCATCACATCCTCCACGACATCCTCCACCACATCCTCCACCACATCCTCCAGCATGGCCATTACAACAACCACCGCCTCAGGCAAAACCACATCCACCTCCACGTCCAGCACCACGTCCACCATCACATCCACCTTCCCCGTCTCCAAAAATCAAAAAAATTATAATACAAATTCCGAGTTCTGGGGGAAAACATTCTAAGAAATGGTGAAACACCTGACATTAGTTTAATCTAAGTGATAGCTACAGTAAACCACAACAGTAGTTGCTTGTAGATTTGTTTAAAGAAAAAAATGGTGATACTTCTTTTATTCCATTTATATTTTGTATAGCGTTTAGTATTTATGCTAATTTAAAATAAAATAAAATATATTATATATTTATGTTTCTACCGTTAATAAATATTTACGTCTCTACCGTTTAACTGCTATTCCACTCTATTTTCTCCCAACCATTCTGTATTGGAATTGAGTGGTTGGGGAACAAATATACTTCCAACTTTTTAACGGTTGGTAAGTTATTTTAGAATCATGCCATTTGGTTGTTTTTCCTCATTACTTTTTCGTTTTTATTATTTTTGGTTTTTATTTTTCTCAGAGAACTTGTCTCAATTGGCGAGTTGCAAATTCTGTGTGATTAAAATGCCATTAGTCACTATAATTATAATTTATGTGACTAATGGATTAGTCACTATAATTAGAATTCTGTCCTTTTACACAATTTTAACATTAAAACTATAAAATTGTTTTCCAAATAATGGTTGTGTATGAATTGCATATCGAAGTTTCGAAGCTGGATTCGTAGAAACGTTTCATCATCATCATCATCATCAGCTGCACTACAACCGGGAGCCGGTCTTGGCCTTATTTAGCAAATCCTGAGGCTTGTTAAATTTTCCATAATGATTTTTTTTTCGGGCAAGGTTATTAGTCTTGCGCCAGAGGCTCCCCGACGGGGAATCGAACCCCGGTCTCCCGCGTGACAGGCGGCTATACTAACCATTATACTATCGAGGAGCCGTTTCACATTTCACTGATCAAAAAATTCGCAACCAATAGAATTTGAAGTAAATATACCAATCTTCTTGCATGTCCGACATATGTTCAATGTGGTCCGAAAAAAAAATTTACACGCGAAGAGTAATGAAGTGCAGTGCGGGAAAACTCCCTAATTTGTCAGTTTATATATTGCGTCTCTTAAGTATCAAAACACTCGAATAGTTTCTTACCATTAATGGACGGCCCGTGGCTGGCATTTATCTGTTCTGCAGATATTATCACGGATACCGTTCTTCCGAGATTCGTGGTTTTGTTACGCGGAATTCGGTTTATATGCGCTCCAGAAGACAACCCGACGAATCGGATGTTAGGGTTCATCTCCCGAAGGCCCAAAGATATCAGAACTTGTTCCGTAACAGGGCAGGGAAGCTGTGGAATTCCACGAACACTTTAACATGTCACCTCAAAAAGTGTCGAGGGACCTCATGGCCTTCGGACAAAACTATAGGTATTACAATACATCTTCAATGCCGTAGAGCGACCAAAATACATATTTCCACTCATTATTTGCTACCCGATCTATACTCCCCACAAACCGGTGAGGTAAGTAATCGACCTAGTAACGATTACTCGTGCTCTAGTGGGCACCTAGCCATCCAGTGGTGCTTGGACTGAATGCTTATCACCTTATCCCCCACATCCAAACTCGATTATGCCTCTATCAAAATAAATCGACCCTAAAAATTAATACACGTCATCGGTTTCTATATCCCACCTTCCCAGCCCATTGAATTATACGAAGTAGCAATTAATGCTATCGAGTTGTTGCGTAATATCCCCCGCCCCCTGCGCCGAATCGTTATGCTAATTCTTATGCTACAACAGCATACCACACATTTTTACCCAGCATTCCCGTGCTAATAATTCCTATGTTACGATAGTATATCCCACATTTTTTCACACACAACGACCATTCCGAGCAAGTTTTCCGTTGGTTTTCCATGACACACACAGGTGCTTGTATAAGGGTTTGAACAAACAAACAAAATGTTCAAGGAGCTGGCATATGGACAGGTGGCGGAAAATTCGCGGAAATTATAAAAGGACGCGAAGGGGCATTTTTGTGTCTCTCGTCTAGTTTTGTTTGAAGTGTGTGAAGTGGAGTGAATATTATCTCTCTTGTCTTTGAATTCAGAGCTTGTTTTGCAAATTTGTCGTGCGACAAAAAAACAAAGAACATTTGTAAATTAGTGACTTGCAGGACTCGTTCCGTTACAGAGCGGGAAAGCTGTGGAATTCTCTACCCACGCGAGTGTTTCCGGGACGTTACACCATGCAACTGTTCAAGAGGAACTGCAACAGTTATTTAATGGCATCTCGGGCCCCGCCTCAGCGCTATAGGTTCGTCTCTCCTGAGAAAAGTAAAACAAAAAACAAAACGATTCGTCATGAAAATGGTGTTATCTGGGTTTCGGTACGGATTCAGCACGGGGATGCTATAAAGGCATAATTCCCACACCCATAGTGATCGCTTTCGCTTACCCTTTGCGGATCTCAGCGGGCATCCTATTTTAATTTGGTACGGGTCGGAAAATCCAGTGACACAAGATTTCCGCGATGATCAATGTGACATCCGTAGCTTAAGATGCAATCTTATGGCATTTCTAACAGATACACACTACCATAATCTATTTAGCATAGTAATTATTCGCCTTGATGATTACTGCTTTTAACCTGTTGTGATTCGGGAGCTTTAGACTCGCAACATTAAATAAACAGTTGAATTTTATAAACAAAGGATTATAGTCGTTTTTTTTCTCCTTTTTATGAAGTGCAGGTAATGCTTGGTTTTGATGTCGGTTTCTTGTCGAATCGAGGTGTGAATGAAGTTCAAATAAACTAAAAGTCAAATCAATTACTCGCCATTAATGGTCTAATTTCGAGCCAGATAGAATACGACAATTTTAGAGTGTTAGTGAACGGTGCTCTCACTGGAGTCGCGTTATTAGTTTTACTTGCAGTAATATTAATACAGTTTTTTAATTCCGAAAAAAAAACAAAAAATCGATTTTCGACATGGAGGAACTGTGGAAAAGGGAAAACAACACAGTGGGTGTGATCAATATTTACTTGTTAATATATTAAAGGATGGCAATAAAACAAATAAAAAATGTGATACGGAGATTAAATATTTATTTATATACAATATGGAACTTATTTACCTATTAATATATTAATAAATAAAATGTGATATGGAGTTTAGTTAGTTATTTATATATTAAACTTAGTTACATATTTATATATTAATAAATGGCAATAAAACAATTAAAAAATGTGATACGGAGATAAGTTATTTTTTTATATATTAAACTTATTTATATATTAATAAATGACAATAAAACAATTATAAAATGTGATACGGAGTTTAGTTAGTTATTTCTATATTGAACTTAGTTACATATTTATATATTAATAAATGGCAATATAACAATTGCTCCTCGATAGTATAGTGCTTAGTATACCCGCCTGTTACGCGGGATACCGGGGTTCGATTCCCCGTCGGAGAGCCTCTGGCGCAAGACTAATGACCTTGCCCGAAAAAAAAAAACAAATCATTATGGAAAATTTAACAAGCCTCAGGACTTGCTAAATAAGGCCAAGGCCGGTTCCCGGTTGTAGTGCCGATGATGATGATGATGATGGGTGTGATCAACAACTGCCGGATCAACATTTTTTAGTAGTATTACTATTACTATTACCATTACCATAACCATTACCATTACTATTACTATTACTATTACTATTCCTATTACTATTACTATTACTATTACTATTACTATTACTATTACTATTACTATTACTATTACTATTTTGGCCTGTAGGAACACGGAAGGTCATGACCTCACCGATTCGACTCCGCCATCGTTCCCTGTCCTGTGCACTCTCCTTCCACGTTTGACCATCCGATCCGATCTCCTCAAGGTCAAACGTTACATCGTCCTCCCATCTCCGTCGCGGCCGCCCCGTCGGTCTCTTTCCCGTTGGTCTACCGTCAAGAATTCTATGCACGGTCCTATCGTTGCCCATTCGCGCCACATGTCGGGCCCATCTTAATCTTCGCGACTAGATTATTCTCACTATTGTAGGTTTGCGGTATAGCTCTTCCAATTCGTGGTTGTGGAGATTTCTCCATTGCTCTGCCTCTTTATCATATTTATCGCCAAAGATTCCTTAAAACTTCATTTTTAAATACGCGGAATTTGTTTTCTTCCCGTTTTGTGAGAATCCATGCTTCGCATCCATATAGAACAATCGGCATGATTATGGTTCTATAAACACGCAGCTTTATATTATGTGATAGCAGTTTGGATTTCAGGAGTTTACATCAACGAACATTTGGTGAACCGTCTCTCTGTAATCCCACTTCTTTTCCAGCAGGTGCCTTACTGTGAACATTTTGTCGCTAGTTGACCGGTTCCTACGGAATTCGTATTGGTAGTCTTCCAGTATTTCTTCTGCGTATGGTATGATTCCCGCCAGTATGATATTTGTTAGTATTTTGTATGTGGTTGGGAGCAAATGGTATCCCCCTGTAGTTTTCACAGTCAGATCTGTCGCCTTTTTTGAAAATGAGAACGACTATTGAGGTTTTCCATTCTCCCGGAGTAACTTCTTTATCCCGTATTGTTTTAATCAGTTGGTGGTCTTTCGAGTGGTTGCCTCAACTCCATGCTTCATAAGCTCTGCCGGTATTTTTTTTCAATCGATTTATTGCATCTACGACTTCATTGAAAGAAGGCTCTGGGATCCGAGACTCGGCTGTATGTATGTCTGGTGCGTTTATTTGTGGTTGATGGATGCGCACTTTGAGCAGGTTTTCAAAGTACTGCTTCCACCTCGTGACATTGTTGTTTGTTTCTGTGACCAAACAACCGTTGCGTCTCGAATTATTTTGGCTCTGCCCCGGTAGGCATTTCTAATTAAATGTATGCCTATATTTATACATGCCTTTGATGATGCATTTTCTGGGATTTTTTCGATCCAAGTTTTCTCCCATTTGCTTTTTTTTTGCGTTTGAAAAGACTCATTGTCTCTTTCCGAATTGTCGCGTATCTTTCTGCGTTGACTTCATCATATCTTTCTAAGTGGATCACGCTGATACGTTGTTCGATTTTCGCCCTGCACTTATAGTCAAAACACGGGTTGAACTTAATTGTTTTCTTAAATACTAATACCTTTTGGGCTGTTTGTTTAATTACGTCTCTTATCGATGTCCATTTAGTGTCCACATTATTGGTTTCCTCTTCCTCACTACTCCCATTCTCTAGGAAGCTTAATCTAGTCGTTAGTTCATCTTGATATTCAGCCCTTTTGCGCAGGTCTTTTAGTTTATCAGTGTCAAACTTTTTGCTCGTCTCCCGTGACATCCCGTGTGGTTTTGCTGTGGGCCGACTCCTAATTTTGCCCATCACTAGAAGATGATCGGATTCGCAATCTGCTCCCCTTTATGATCTTACGTCAAGGATGCTCGAGTGGTGTCTTTTTCCGATGAGGAAGTGGCCTATTTGGTTACGCGTTACGCCATTGGATGATATCCATGTGGCTTTATAAATGAACATCGTACTTTTCACTACCTGATCTTTAGACACTGCGAACGAGATAATTCGAATTCCGTTATCATTTGAAACGTTGTCTAGGAAGAAGAAAGGAAGATGTGGGGGTGAAGATATAGATGCCGACGTACGACACGGGTTCCCTATCACCCACCGACGAGTCCTTCACAAAAGCTGTCATCCGAAATTCGAGCACCAAGGTAAAAGTAAATAAAAGGCACTGCGGGAAATTCTGTTGCACAAGGTTTTGTTTATTCGTCTAATTTTTACAATAAGTTTTTCGCACGAAACAATTCGGCTGAAACGCATTCACGATTCGACTGGCATTCGTTGCAACTGGATTCGCTTACAAAAGCGCTCTAAAACTGTGTTTACATTTATTGATTAGTTTAGATGTACTCTACACTCAAGTTTAATTGATAATTCGCGAAGTCATCCTTAAACCACGATATTGGCATACGGCCGTATTGATCGGAACTCGACAAAAGACACCCTGAGGAAGCTACGCACTTGACTCTTAGTTTCGCCGCTTGGGTTATGACTGGACTCCGCGTGTGTGTGCGTTGATGGTTATTTCTCGATTGACTAATCAAAGGCAAGAATCCATTCCGGGTGTCGTGGCAGTGGAGTCATGGCTAAGTGAACTTATAGCGTTTGAAATAATAGTGAAGAAGAACGTGTGCTTCGAACTGACGCTATGACAGTTTGGATCACCAAAAATTGAGCCCAAGCGTTACCCACCAGGCTACTGGCCGATTTTTGAATTTGATTTTTAAAATTGACTATACTCCACTGATGTGAATTGTTATGTTATCGCTTTGGTATACGGCTCTGATGTATTTTCTTATTCGGTTTTCGTTCGGCGTTCTTCATTATTTTGCTTGTGAATTGTGTGTGTATCTGTTAGAGACGCCACAAACTCACTGCCACTTACTAGGAACATGAAGAAGGGTTGCTAAGCCTACATAGAAAATTTGTTGCGGAGAATTTCTGCCGTACGGGCTGAATTAGATTCTTCTGTTGCTGTGTATACGGGGAAATCGGTTTCGGAGGCATAACCGAGTATGGTCATGAGTTGTCGGTTAGACAATAAGACATGGGTGTTGACCGTTACGATGGTTGTTCTGTGGAAAGACAACGCATCATGCTGGTGACTTGACAGTAAGGGGAATTAATATGATTTCAAATGGTTTATGCGGAATTGGAACCGAAATGGTTTTTGGGAAAAATAAATGCTGCTCGGCTGCAAGCGAGAGATATAGTTTAAGTAGGAAATGAACCGAAGTGGTTTTCGGGAACAATGCACGCGATTTGATTGTAGGCGAGGGAGATGATTTAAAATGGATTTTATTGCGGGTTTTAGAAATGAATTCTGTTACAAGTTGGGGAATGTATGCTATTGCAGATTTGGGAATGGATGCTGTTGCAAATTGGGAAATGTATTCTTTGCAAGTTTTGAATGGGGGTTAAGGTGACGCGCTGTTAGCGGTCAAAATTAGGTTGGAGTTGTGGGTTGGTTCTCCATGTAATATAGAGAACCCCTACAAAGATATTTTCCTTTCCTATTTTCGCATTGAGGTCCCCGAGGAGGATTTTAACATCGAATGATGAGATCCCATCAAATACTTCCTCTAGGGTCTCGTAGAACGCGTCCTTCGTTTCTTCGTCGGCAGATTCTGTTGGGGCGTGTACGTATATAAGTATATAATTATCGACATCGACATTCGGTCATTAATATTTTTACATCTTTTACATGGGGCGTAATCTTCTGCTTATGATGAAGCTGGTTCCGAGTAATGTATACCGCTACCTCCACACGCTAGTGTAAACCCGTTTGTTTCGATTGCTTGATGTGGGAGTAGGACTTCCTGAAGCGCGATGATGTCCGTGTTATATTGTTTCGCGTTTTCTACGTCTGTATCGCGTTTGGTGTATATAACGTTCGAACATTCCAAGTGCCGATGCGTATATCCCGCCTTTTCCGTTTTTCCCTACGTCTTCTTTTTGCCGAGTCGGTGTTTTCTTGATGATTCGTTCCCTTATGGTAGTGTCGGCACATCACACCTACGACGAGGTGTTTTTCATGAGATTGGTTTTTGTATATTGATTTTTTTTTTGCTCCCACGAGTCTTGGCGTTTCAAATATTCCGCCACATCAGATCCCTTCTTTTATATGGTAAGATCTGCTCACTACTCTGATTCGACCCGGTGTCAGAAAGGCCCCGTTATAATAAAGCCGGTATGCCCTTGGCTAGCACCTCAATAGTATACTGGTTAGTATACCCGCCTGTCACGCGGGAGACCGGGGTTCGATTCCCCGTCGGGGAGCCTCTGGCGCAAGACTAATGACCTTGCCCGGAAAAAACAAATTATGGAAAATTTAACAAGCCTCAGGACTTGCTAAATAAGGCCAAGACCGGTTCCCGGTTGTAGTGCCGATGATGATGATGATGATACCCTTGGCTGCAAACCACCCAATGGGCACTGTAGTGATCCTAAATCACTAATTCCATCCAAATCCCCAATAATACCTATAACCTTAACCATATCCCATAGTGAATCATTGAGCGAACCAAAAGTTAATTTGTTGCACATTGATCCAATTCCTAATTACCTCACCCATAATCCAATTGAATCATATGCACGACAAAATTAAACCAAAATCCATTTGTCGAACATGGATTCAATTCCTAATAATCCTAACATCATGAAATGCTTATCTCTAAATGCATTTCATGGTTTTCCCTTCCAAGAATTTATTCAAATAAATTCCTATTAACTTCCCGGAATCCTA
Organism: Microdon myrmicae; assembly: GCA_963931805.1. Taxonomy (NCBI): domain Eukaryota; kingdom Metazoa; phylum Arthropoda; class Insecta; order Diptera; family Syrphidae; genus Microdon; species Microdon myrmicae. The sequence continues at coordinate 182,370,275 of OZ007496.1, forward strand.
TTCCGATTGAAGCACACAAAATCTTGTTTGTGCTTCTTGGAATTTTTAAATAAAACTTTTAACAAATCTCTGTTGCCACAGAGTATAAAAGGGGAGTACATTTTGGATTCCCGATCAGTCGGAATCCAGAGGCCGAGGCAACGGCCAAAATTAAACAACAAATAAATATTAAATGAATATATATAACAAAGTAAAATCAAAACAAATCGCCTTTTAATTTAGCCACCCTGCCTTAGAGAAAACACCCCATTGTGGTAAGTTAAAAACAATCTAAATAAAATATAACCCTACATTATTGGCGCAGCCGGTAGGATCAAGGAAGCCAAAGTTAAACACTTGTAAGTGCTTGAAAACCCTTGATTACTACAATAATACAATTCCAAGCGTACTGGGCACAAGACACCTTCAGCCCTGCGTCCGGAACTGAGTCTGGCTCCGGAGATACGACTTGGTAATTAAAATCTTAAACAAAAAAAAAATTAATTAATAATCTAATCAATAACAAAAGCGTGCCTGGGGCTATAACACCAGGGACAGCGCTATAAAAAAATAATAAAAAACAAAAAATAATTTAAAGCGTGCCTGGGGCTTAAACACCATGAACAGTACTATAAAAAAAAAAAAAAAAAAACAAAAATAATTCAAAGCGTACCTGGGGCTTAAACACCAGTGTCAAAAGCAAAGAAAAAAAAACAACATCAAGGCTCACGGGTAGCAACAGCCCCAACAACAAAAGAAATAACAACGAAGGCAGAGTACCAACCACCTCATAACAACGTCAACAAAACAGCAGCAGTTACCAAGCAGCCAATGGATAACAGCGGCAGCAGAAGCAGAACAACAGACAACAGCTAAGTGAACCTTTATTTTTTTCTTTAATTTACTAAAGACGGGTAATAATCTACTTTCTTTTGAAATTTGGACTAAAATTACAAAATAATTTACTTGATATATAAGCACCACTTACCCAAAATCTGCTCTACTCTAAGTTAAAAACAAACATAACCTTTACATACAAAAAAACAACAAATTACTATAAAATCAATTGTAACCCTACTGCTATTTCAAAAATATCACGTCTCAACCATGTCTGTATTGTGTAGCCATTAAACCTAGGGAAGAATTTCTACCCCCAAATAATAAATAATAAAAATGAAATTAACACAAGGAACAAAAACACTTACGGGATAGCAAGTGTCTTAAACATTAACAACCGTACCCTATATATATAATATATATATTTATTACTACCATTTTCCCTCCTTGTTTCAGCATCCCTTATCACTATTAAAACTGTCGGTCTATGGAACAAGAAACCACCTCAAGCCCTAGCACGCCCCACGACCCTGTACCCCCTAACTGCAGACGAATTATCCGAGATCGTAAGATCAGGAAATAACAAAAAGTCAACTGGATTTGATGGAATCCCACGCCTTCTATTTAAAAGGCTACGCCCACCGAATCTACTTCCCATCCTCATTCTTCTTAATCATATAATTAATGCATCGCACTTCCCAAAGAAATAGGAAACTGCGGTGGTAATTCCTATTAAGAAGCCCGGTAGTAGTAATAGCCCTTGCAATTATCGTCCAATATCCCTATTAAGTACACTAGGTAAGATACTGGAACGCAAGATCTACCAAAATCTTCTCTCATTTGGCATTGAGAACGCTCTCATCCCTAACTCTCAGTTCGGATTCCGTAAGCGACAATCCACGTGTCACGCTCTACTAAAACTTACACACGATGTAACAACTGGTCTCCAAAACCAAAGCCCTACTGTGTGTATATCTCTCGATATTTCTAAGGCGTTTGATTGCGTCTGGATCTCAGGGCTTCTGTACAAACTGCACTCCATATTTAATCTAAACTCTCACACAACAAAGCTCTTAGCCTCTTATCTTTGTGACAGAAAATTCGTTGTGAGAATAAATTCTTCCGTTTCAGAAACTCGCAACATAACCGCGGGTGTTCCCCAAGGCTCTATTTTAGGGCCAATTTTATATCTGTTATATACCGCAGATATTCCTCAACCCGTATCTCCTAATGTTGTGATGCTGAATAATGCTGATGATACATTAATTTACTCTAGCAGCAAATTTGTTAAGGCTGCAAGAAACCGCATTAACAACTTCCTCCCTAACATAACAACATATTTCAATAAATGGAAAATTCACATTAACCCAAATAAAACACAGCTCATAGTGTTCAAGGGCAAACACGAGCACTGTACAAACAACACTAGACGCTGCCACAACAAAATTAAACTTAACCTAAACAACACTCTGATAAAACCCACCAAAACCCTAAAATATCTGGGACTCACTTTTTCTGATAACTGGTCTTTTTCTTCCCACATTAAAAATTCCCTTCAAAAAGCCACAATTTAGCTTAATCTCTGTAGAAGAGTAATGTGGAAACCTAATAGTCTCTCTCACAAAGTCAAACTGTTCATTTACAAACAAATTATCAGACCCACACTCACGTACGCGTGCCCATTGTGGTACTATATCACTCCCTCCCAAATGGAGAAGTTACGAGTATTCGAAAGAAAATGCTTTAGGTATGTCTCTGGCTTACATCGTCGTCCTAACTCCTATAAGTACTATAGTAACGTCGAACTCTACAATACCGCTGGTATCGAGCGCCTCGATAGACGATTCCTCGAGCTGTCTATCAAATTTATCGAAAACCTACTAAATAATCCCAATCCCATAATAACCTCGCTCTTAGAGAACCCTCTAGATATCAGAACTAACTATCCCAACTGTCTCCACACCAGAGCTATCTTCGCCTCAGGCAGACTGGTAAATGATTCAAACGAGATCATATACCACAACACCGAAGTAACCCCTAACCAGTTCAAATACTGTAACGTCCAACGATTTTCCAACATCCTACGTTTTTCCAACGAACAACCGGAAAGAAATACTCTTCCTCAAACCCATAACTGACCTCATTCCACATCCTTTAATTCATATATCCCATTAATTATAAAACTTTGTTTATGGCTTTAGGAAAATCATACTGTAATCAGGCTAAATTAGGTTAAGTTATTTATATAATCAGGATTAAGTTTAGATTAAATAAAGTTGAAAAAAACAAATTCCTGGTTTTCTGACCTTTTCCAGGAAGATAAAACTACTAAATTTATAAACACACATCTATCTTGTATCTCATAAAATATTGTTTGGAAAATGTATATATTATTATAATAATTACATGTAAGCTCATTCAGCCGCGAACTCTCTTACAGAGAACACCAGTTTTGAATAGTGCGCCAGTTAAAAAGTGAAGTGACTACCTTTTTAAAAAGTAAAAGTATTTCAAGAGAAATTTTTGACAACAGATAAAACTCCTAAGAATTCACAAACAAAACACAACAAAGACACATCAGGTAAGAAACCCAAAATATGGCCCTAGGGCCAAGCCAGCATACCGGCAACAGGTTCCTAGAACTGGGAGAATGCGCACTCTCAGGCTCTGCAACCAACGTGCCAACAAAAAAGAAAAGACAATCCGGCAGCCCATTGTCTTTCGATTTCCCTGCTTTGCCGAACAAAGCAATTTTAAAAACACCTCGGTTTATTCAAATTCACCCAACCGATGCTTCAAGGCCACTAACATCTGTTAACGTCTTTGTGCTGAAGAGAATAATTGATTCTATTAGTACACAGTACGAAAGAATAACCCTGCTTAGGGATGGCTCCATACTAATTCTAGTCAAAGGCCAAGATACAGCAGATGGATTCATCCAATCCAAACGATTCGAATCAATCTGTCCGGTCGACATAAGACTACACCCCATACTAAACATCTCTAAAGGAATCGTTTACGCCCCCTGTCTTATAAACGTCCCAGAACCTGAAATATTATCAGAAATGAATTCCCAAGGCATTGTTGATGTATTTAAATTCACCAAAATGATGAATGGAGAAAGGAAGCCCACGGGCCTAATGCTATTTTCATTTGACCGTCTTCAACCACCAACAACAATTGAAATCGGCTGGTACAACACCAAGGTCAAGGAATACATTCCGAGGCCTATGCGTTGCCGACAATGCCAATTACTAGGCCACACGGCAAAATGGTGCAAAAATATAACGGCATGCAATACATGCAATCTTCCACCCCACCCTGAAACTGAATGCATAAGAACAATCTGTGCAAACTGTCACGGCCCCCACCCGGCATCTTCCTCCACATGCCCAAAATATATGCAATACCAACAAATTTTAATAATACAAACAAAAAATAAAACATCCCTATCCGATGCTAAACGCATATACAGAGAACAAAATCCCATACAAACAACAAATAATGATCTCTATTCGGAACAAATAAAGAAAACCGCTTCCGCATTAAAAACACCAACTGGTGCCAATTCAGTCCCAACAAAACACATACAAGACCCAATGCCCGCAAACAAAACTGCTACCAAAGAAACACATATATTTCCCTCCACCTCCTATGCAACCTTAAAGGAAATAGAAAAGAGAAAACACCCTATCGTACAACAAAACACAATAAAAAACAAAACACGAAACGGTTCTCCCATACAAACTCAAACACACACAAACAAACCGAAATACACTCCAGCAGAAATGCAAAAATCCCGTTTAGACTCAACGGAAAATTTCCCTTTACCTGATCATGGAAAGATATGATCCTAATCTCTGTCACCAACACATTGACTCCGCGGCACGGGGCGACTTTCACTCAAACCAATCCGAGCGGATTGGACAACTGAGTGAAACGAGCTGTGTGGCGCGGAGTCAGATAACCAATCACCGTTATATTGACTCCCCCACTTTGAACACCACAACAAACACTAACAACAATCCAAACGATCTTTTAATGCTTCAGTGGAACCTGAATGGGTTCCACAATAACTATCACGAACTACAGATCCTTATAAAGGAACTAAAACCAGCGATCATAGCATTGCAAGAAACTCACTTACCCCAGTCCTCAAATGCTAAAGTGCCTCGGGAGAACAAAGCCTACTTCAACAACCTCACAGGAAACAACTCCTCTAAACAAGGGTCCGGTATACTAATACATAGGGCCCTTAACCATAGACACCTCAACATTATTTCCCCTTTCTCGGTTACCCCAATCGAACTTACAGGGAAATTAAGTTTAACTGTTATCTCAATTTACATCCCACCCAACCAACCATTCAATCTAGCGGATCTGAATAACATAACTCAAAACATACACACACCAATCCTCCTAGTGGGGGATTTCAATGCATGGAGTACAATATGGGGATCACAAACAACAAACAAAAGAGGTAAAATCGTTGAACAATTTTTGCTACAATCCCACTTGGCAATACTGAATAACGGCAAGCCAACCCACTTTTCCACACACAAAACCTTTACAAACGTAGACCTTTCCATAATATCAACCCAACTTTCTCCCATAACTAACTGGGAAATATTAGACAATCTGCATGGAAGCGATCACTTCCCGATTAAAATCTCTGTCTCGACTGGCAACGGCAATAAGAAAAAGATCAAACTCCTCCCCAAGTTCCAATCTGACCGTGCCAATTGGAATAAATTTCAAACATTAACCACACAATTCCTTAGCTCCCATAGCGCAAAACAAAATATTAACCAAGAAGCAGGAATTATTACAAAAATGACTAGAGCGGCCGCCAACATGTCCATTCCGCAGACAACAAGAAGGTTCCATAAAACCGTTGTCCCATGGTGGAATACCGAACTGGCAAGATTACGGACCGAAAAACAATCGGCTTGGAAAATCTTCAAGAAACATCCAACGGACCAACATCTAATAACATATAAAAGGCTTAACGCCCAGTTTCGGAGAACTGCCAAAATTGAAAAGGCCAAATCATTTCAATCCTTCACGGCAAAATTAACACCCAATTCCACCCCAAAAAAGATATGGTCTGATATAAAAACGCTCACAGGCAATTATAATCCCCCTGGCATTACGGCAATAAATACCGGCACTAACATACTTACATGTCCTCAAAAAATAGCCGAACATCTAGCCGAATCCTGGGCATATATAAAGTTTAATTTTCATCCAAACTTCCACGCAGCAAAAAAACAAATGCAGAAACACCCAATGCGAATAACCACCCTAGGGAACACCTATTTCAATCCCATAGAAAGTCCCATAACGGGAATAGAATTTGAATCCAGTCTGCATTCTGCAAAAGGAAAAACCCCGGGCTTCGACAGAATAGATTATGCTATGGTCAAAAACAGCCATCCGATCATGAAATAGCGTCTACTAGATCTATTTAACCACATTTATAAATCAGGCGTCATACCACAAACATGGAAAACATCCACTGTCATACCTATTTTAAAGTCCGATGGGGAAACCGACACAATCAATAGCTACCGCCCTATTTCCCTCCTCCCCTGCGTAGGCAAATTGTTAGAAAAAATTATCGCAAAAAGGCTCAACTGGTATTTAGAGAAATATACCCTTATAAGTATGCAGCAAGTTGGATTTAAAAAAAGTCGAGGTACAATGGATGCCCTCCTTCACCTTGATAACTACATTACTTCTGCACTTTCCTGCAAAAAGCATACCTCCATTCTAACAATAGATTTCGAAAAGGCCTTCGACCGCATCGGCCCCCACGTCATACTGAACAAACTTCAAAAATGGGAAATAGGAGGTAATATGTTCAATTTTATCAGATCTTTCCTGTCTAATAGGAAATTCAGGGTAAAATCCAACGGCGTTTGTTCCGGGGTACACAATCTAGAAACCGGTATCCCCCAAGGATCAAAATAGCGTTTGAAGATCTAAGTATTATACTGGCAAAATATAAAGTTGTAAAATATTGTATCTACGCAGATGATCTCATTGTATTCAGTAATGTCAACAATTTAAAATTTATCAGTCAAACTTTTGAAAATATTCTCTCAGATATTAGAATGTGGGGTCATTATTCCGGAGCCAAAATCTCAAACAAGAAAACCAAAATATTACACATATGTAAAAAACACAGTTGTAATAAATTGTTAACAGTTAACTTTGAAAACTCCACCATCAGCAATGTTAATACACTAAAAATTCTATGTCTACAACTTGACAGTAAATACAACTTCAAAAATCAATGTCTAGCTCTTAAGAAAAACTTAGATCTAAGGTTAAATATCATTAAATACTTAGGATCAAAAAAGAGTTTTGTTCATACTAATACACTAACAAACATCACCAGAGCAATTATATTATCGAAAATAGATTACGGCCTACCAATATACGGGAAATGCAGCAAAACTAACCTACAACTAGTGAAATCCCCCTATCACGCAGCAGCCCGAATAAGTACAGGTGCATTCAGAACCACCCCAATAACAAACATTCTAGCAGAAAGTGGACTCCCGACGATTGAAAATCGAATGAAGTACCATTCAGCCAAGCTAGTTGTCAAACTTACCGCCACACCGGAGACACCCATAGTGGAGGATATTAAACACATCCTTAGGAGGATACGGCCCCAAAGGTACTTGTCGGCCCTAGGACAGGCAATATTACTTGCGCACCAATTCCGAATAAACATTAAACCACAAAAGGCAAGGACAATTCACCCCCCATGGTTATTATCACCTAAGATATTCAACACCGATTTAAGCCTACTCCCAAAAACTAGAACAAACCACCTGGAATACCAACAACATTATCAACATATCAAAAACCAACACCGCCAGTGGAACCTACTTTTCACCGACGGATCCAAAACAGAGGACGGCACGTCATTTGCGATAGTCAACAGGGCAAAAATAGTAATCAGAAAGGGACTTATACCCGAATTCTGTTCCATATTTTCGTCCGAAGCAACCGCTGTACTGGAAGCAATTAAGTTAGTAAAAAAGGACAAGACACTTATTTGTACAGACAGCCTATCAACTATCCAAGCAATAAGGAACCCAAACAATAGAAACCGAATCATTCACTTGATCCAGCATAGTTTATTCTATAAACAAAACAAAATAAAGCTTCTCTAGGTGCCAAGCCATAGTGGGATAGCAGGCAACCAAGCAGCAGATGCTGCTGCAAAACTGGCCATCAAGGAACCCTTAATAACCTTTTTCGTTGAAAACAGCAAGGACTTACATAGATACTTTAATAGTGAGCTCCACAACTTAGAACAAAAGGACTGGGCAGACTACAGGCATATGTATGCAGTAGTAAACCCCACAAGAGAATCCATCACATATCCACCAACAGCCGCAAAACATAAAATCAGGTGCTTCCTCCGGCTGCGCCTTGGGCACACATTTATCACCAACCAACATCTCATCAACAGGAGTAATCCCCCTACCTGTCACATCTGTACATCCAACTCCAACCTATCCTCCAAACACATACTATTTGAATGTGCCGGGGTAAAAGACCTCGTTCGCCAACATTACAACGACGACATCCTCAACATCATATCCCAACCATCATCATCTAATATTGATAAGCTCTACAAACTACTAACCTTAGTTAAGCTACAAAATCTAGTGTAAACAATATTTAATATTTATATTCTAGCCGAAAGCCCTAGTCGCTAGTGCTATTAGTTTTAAGTTACCATGTAATTTACTTGCATTGTAATAAATAATAATAATAATAATAATACATGTAAGCAATTATTACGAAATTAATTTTAAGTCATTGTATTCCTTAAATGTACTAATTCCAATTATGGTCAATAAATACAGTTTCGAAAAAAAAAAAAAAAAATGGATTCGTGATCAGTCGGAATCCAGAGGTCGAGGCAACGGCCAAAATTAAACAACAAATAAATATTAAATGAATAAATAAAACAAAGTAAAATCAAAACAAATCGCCTTTTAATTTAGCCACCCCGCCTTAGAGAAAACACCCCATTGTGGTAAGTTAAAAACAATCTAAATAAAATATAACCCTACAGCACGGTGACGCGTAACACCCTGGATTATGGGGTGGTAGATCTGTGGGGAGGAAGTAATGTGCCTAACACGGACACTCGGTTGACTTCCGCCTCCATCATATTAATTGATAATCGGCCCGCCGTCGCAACAAGAGAAAACACGAAACAGGATCTCACGAGGAGCAAGTTAAAGAAAACATACTGATTTTTATTGTTTATTTTATCCACTCCAGATTAAACGTTAACTTTGGATTACACGCTGGTTCACGGGATCACAATTAAATGAATAGCTTGTGTTGAACGACTGTTTTAATGATTACAAGGTAAAATCTATAATGTAATAAAATATTGTATATTTAATTAAGAACACTTAATACTGACTCGCGGAGACAACGACTCGAACGATTATAATCGATTATCGCTTCCCTGTGCGCACCAGGGAAGCGATAGGAGACACGACCTGGTCCGGTCGAAGGATGGAATTTGACTCCATGATCGTCATCTCATGCAGAGATGATTTCGCTAAGGAAAAAAAAGGAAGAGAGAGAAAAACTTTTCTCTTAAGGGTGCAACTAGTGGCGCGGTGGTATATGTGCGCGGTCGAACTGATTCAATGTTGTTGCATGTGTTCGAAAACAGGCAGGCGGCAAGGACAATAGGGAAAAATGACCACATGCGCCGCTGGTAATGCGGGTCATTGTTTACACGATGCCTCGTCGCTATTTTCGACGTTAGGAGAAAAAGGTGGTAAAAGCAAATTGGATGTTTATGGCATCTCTGGCTGCAATAGAAACCGGGTTCATATTTGCATTAGGAAATGCTGGAGAATTTGGTTTCAGCGTCTATTGCGCTAATTATATGCAGCTGCTTGGGTTGTTTGTTGGTAAGACAAACAAAAAAGGTTGCCAGGCAATGTGTATGAAAAGGTATATGACGCGGTTGGGAAAATAGACGGCGCGATATTTATGGTCCCTGTCATGAAGGTTACATTGAATGCAATCCGAATTATTTTGTTTACAGGAATTCTTCTAAGGGAATTTGACTGGCGACGTAGATGCCGAAATTGATTGGAATTTCCTGGTAAGTTAATAAAGAAATCTTAAGGAGAAATGGTATGCGAAGAGAATGCATGAAGGTAAGTTTTCTTTACAGGAACTTAAAGATCATAGATTTGATCTCTTAAATGCGTGCAGCATTTTTAGGTACTAATACTGTTGCATTAGCAAACTAAAGGGAGTTGGGTAGTAGTTATGGGGGTTTTTCAGGTAAGTAGACCGTAGGATTTGGCGGAAACGCTACAGATCTTTGTATGTTACTCCTCCCTAGCCCGTCTGACATGGGTGACCCTACTGGAAACATATGCTTCCGTAAGCATAGCCTGAGTGATTCATTGTAGTTTAAGCCCCCGCACCACGTCAAGGTTTCTACCAAGGGGGGATCAGTCCACTATATTGCGAGGGCTAAATTGAACCTAACACCACTTTATCGTCTTAATGGAACCCTCATTACCAGCCTTTACGTAATCCTCGATACCAGTCGTAAATGTGTCATCACAAAATCTTATCGATCGATAATATAGCGAAATAAAATAACAGTTTTTTGTTTTTAAAAACATTAACATTTTATCGTTCTCTGAAAACAATAAAACAATTTATTTTCAACACATGTGTTGTGGCATTAAATTTGTGGGAAGTAAATTAAAAGTATTATTCAATATAGCGAAATAGAATATTAAATATAATATAAACATATTTCCATTTTCATATAATTATGGTTTCAGTTATATATGAGAAAGAATTTATTTGAAGATAGTAAACAATTTTTTAATTTAATTTACTGGATAAATACATGACAAATAAATTGGGTAATGTACAACTACAAATTAAAATAAAACGAAAGAACGAAGATAGAGACCAAAAGTGTTTATCACCATCAATTATTAATACCGATATTTAGAGTAACCCTCCCCTTGCTTGTAGAGCAAATTAAATTAGGATTAGAGAAGGGGAAGAAGTGTGATAAATGAGAAAAAAATTAGAAGCAACAAAAAGGAGATAACGCGGAAAATAGCAAAAGGTCGAAATGAGTGAGTAATGAAACGGAAATAGAACATACTTAGTGATACAAAAGAAAAGAAAAACATGTTGAGTAAAGATCGGAAGACAGAAATAATGTGTATGAGAAACAAGAGCACAAGATTAAGTGATGATGTAAACAGTAATTAAGAGAGCAATAGATCATGAAATATGTGTAGAGTGAGAGATGACATTAAATTTAAAACAAAATTAGTGAAGTTTAGGCGATATGACTTCATCTAATAAAAAAACTATTTTAGCAGTCTTTTAAGGCCCTTACACCGACACGAGTCTCTTACAAACAATACACCTTCTGTTTCCATTCCAATGCATGGATTCCTTTATATTCCTCGCTTTCACAATAACTTTGTCTTTTATTGGAAAATCCTTAAGCGATTCTTAAACTTTTAACTTACTTCTAATTATCTATCTAAAACAGAGCGGGCTGACGGTTTCCTCCACGGGAAGATGATTTTAGTTATTCTTAAACTAAAACTATGCCTTGCCTAATTACTTGTATATATACACTGTTTTTCTTTGTATATCATTTTTCCCTTCTTCAATATTACTTTATGCTTAAGTAATAAGGATAACACAACCTAATGTCCTAGTTACATATATAAACCATAGAGCTATTATAGCCTTGGATAAAACTTCTATAAACAATCAGTTCTAAATAAAGTAAATAGGACATAAAATATTTGATTATCTGCTGGATGAATGCTGTTCGTTCAACTTCTCTTTTGCTTGTTTTTTTTTCTTTTTCTTTTTAAGGATATAGGATATACAGGAACGTATGCATAGGCACATTTATAAAATCGAGGATTTCCTCATGTCCTTTAGGAGACATCTTCAATATTCAGTGCCACTGGTGTTGTGGCTGATAACTGGCTTTCTGTAAGATAAGATGAATTTTAAATAAATCGTAGTTGATGTAGAAACTCCATATTATAATACCTCTGACAACTTGACTAGCTTTGGCTTTATCTTTTAAGATAAAAGCTGCAGTTAACAGGAAGAAAATACCTCCAATTACTTCGACGAAGCTTGTCGAGAACAATGCGTACTGTAGAGCCTCGAACTGTGTTAAATTTGTGTCCTGGAATATAAGAAATTATTGACGGATTGTTTATCGAGGCTTAAAATATAAATATATATAAAAAAAATAACATAAATAAATTAGTAGGCTTCGAGTTACGTTTTAAAGGATCGTTTTACGAAAATTGGGCCTTATTGTAAAGAAATAACAGTTCAATGTTTTCCATTCAAAACATTACCCACCGCTGGCAACGACTATTTCCCATCTTTCGGGTAGTGTATTCATTCTGTGTCAAAAAAAAAACATTGTTTTTCTGATGCGATCCACGAGTCGAACCATTTTTTCACTTCTTCGAGTTAGCGAAAGGCTGCCCATCCCATCCATGAGTCGATCGGAGCAAGTGATAATCAAAAGATTAGTATTTTGAGCCGGATACCACTAACAATTAGTGTAGAATTGTGGGGTAGGAGGTATTGTGCACCGGCGTACGGCGCTGATTCACTTCTCATCCCCATCGTCGACTAAACGTTGCACCGAATTCAAACGAATGATCGCCGAGGGAAGCAGAAAACATCAATCACACAAGAGACTGAAACACTGGGAGTTACGTTATAAAGGTACTTTTATTTTCACAACACAAAACAATTCGAATATTTCACACGTTATAATCCAAAAAATTGATGTATACAATTTTTCTTTCACATTTCCGATTCATCGAGTACTTTGTTTCCTCTTCAATTTCGCGTACTCGGTGTCGAATACCCTTGAGCACATTCTCTTTTTTTTATATTTCAAGTTTGACCGTGAAAAGAGCTGACACTTCTAAAGTAACCAAACGCAACACTTTTCTTTCCTTTCTCAATTTATGGATCATGAAAAGGAGAACAATCTGGTTCGGCACATAGAATAAAGGACTTGGACACTCGGTTGAATGAGACTCTGGAACTGATGCGCCCCCGCGGCGCCACGGGGAGCAGAACACGACCCAACCTGCGCGGCTGGATGTTGAAATACGACTCAGCGATATCAATTCGCTGGCTAAGGACATTCGGCGGGTGAAACTGGCTCTCTTAATTTAAGGATGCATTTTCCGCCCCAAGAGAAACATGACGTCTCTCTTTGGGGGTAAGTAACCTGATCTCATAGAGAAGATCGTAGAGGTACACATGTATGTGTGAACATTGGTTCTTTCATGGGACAAGGCCATGAGAACGAATCTGAAAACATAGAAAGGGAATAATGTGCATCAATGAGATGTGAGTTCGGCTAAGTAAACAAGCCGAATCTCATTGGGTGCTAATTGGGTTTCTGTTTGTTCATGCCGCTAGGTCACGAGACGCAGATCCAGAAATATTGTAGGATAAAGAGATCGTATAGATCATTGTCTATGATTGTGAATTGCAGCTGTATTGATAGACCGCAATGCTGGTGGACATGATGCTAATTGGTTCTAGCGTATTCACAGGGAATTGGTGTTTATGGCATCGCTGCCAACGGTAAGTATACAATTCCTATTTGCATTTGCCTATGCTGTAGGATTTAATTGATGCCTAAGACGCAAGATGGATATATTTTCTTTTATCCCTTGGGTTTAGGTCGCCAGCCAATGTGTATGTAAAGGAATTTATTATACACATGGTGAGGCTGGGAATAGGCGACTCGATGTTTATGATCCGTGTTATGATGGTTACATAACCAGAATCACCCACATCCGTGAAGATGATGGGCTCGGTCTCAAGATATTTGAAAATAAAGGGGAAGTAGGTATCTAAGGATAGTGTGGACAGGGTTAGTTCAATTATTTTCTAACTACCCCTTATGTCAATGACCGGGTACCCGGGTACGCAATTTTTCGTCGCAATTTCACGATTGCTCGGCCTATTGACGAATTTCGGTCCCATGTCTTAGATCAACTCCATTCAAACGTTTCTGAATGTTAATTACGAAATTTCAATGAAAAATTTTTTTTTTTACTTTCAAATTGACATTTAAAAAAATTGTATTCTGAGCCACGACCGGGTACCCGGGTACCCCATTGAAAAAGCATTGAGAATGATGAAGAATGATGCAAAATTGAATGTTAAATAGTTAATTAATAATTAATTATTGATAAATAACTATTTAAATAACTAATGATTAATGAAAAACAATAAAAATGCATTTAAATTAACAAACAAATTTATTCAGAAGGACTTCTGTGACATGCATTACATTCAACCAACGTAGTTGCGTGTTCGTCGCAAACCGGCATTTCACATTGCCGACACGCCTTTCTTGTTTTTCGCCGCTTTTTCAGAGCCTGCGATAAACAAATGTGGCAACAACCAGTGACCTTTTTTCTTCCTGTACTATCCAGGGGCGGACATGCTGTCTGGGTCGTCGGCTCGAGCGGCTGAACCTTGCCGATGATGGACTCGATTGCAAGTTTTGTTGAGTAATGCCTCATGATTTGAACATTTTCCGAGCGTTCATGAATACTTGGCAGGGCAAGTTGTTCGCTTAATTGGAGCAAAAACATACGACGGGCGTTCGTCTTTTTCGGCAGCATGGA